>JAHUTJ010042047.1:0-23012 GCA_036250325.1 Characodon lateralis
ACTCTGCTCTTACTGGTGCAATGTGCAATCAATGAAGACTGGCTACCAGGCTGGTCCAATTTAGCCATGAAACCTCCCACACTAAAATGACAGGTGTTTCAGTTTCATTGTCCAACCCCTGTACGTCTTAGCTTACCTGAGGCCTATTTTTCATCCATTGTTGTTGGTGAAGTCGGATCATCATCTGCAGAGTATGTTATGATAGGAATTCTGATAGGTATCTCAGATGAGGAGGTAGATGATGTAGATGGTTGTTCATCATCTTGGCACTCCTTTCATCCCCCCCCATGACGACATCCGCAGCTGTTTCTTGTGGATTGCCTGAGACAATGCTGGACACTTTGGGCCAGGAAGGAAGACGGTCGTCTTAATTACTTTATGACCACAATCTGTGTGAATACTTTGAAACTCCCGACACCTAAGCAAAACCGCAGATGTCTGCCTTAATTCAATAAGCAGTGACATGTCTGAGGACTTTTTTAAATTTTTTTTTTCCAGGTCATCTCTACAAGTTGCTGGTGCAGATTCGATTACTCAAACATTTGAACAGAGGAAGAAAGGTTCTGTATTTACTTTTTTGTCTTCCTTGTTTTTTTAGATGTAAAAACATCTAAAAACATACAATTAAATAATAACAGCCTTAAACAAAATGAATTTACAATTCTGTTAGGTTCTCTTTTTTTTTTTATCAGAATTTCGTGTGACGTGCCTGCATTAACCTGGTAAGCCCTAAGGGGTTTTAGACCAATTTCCACCTGAAAATACATACCTTAAATAAATCAAGTATAGCTCCACAACTACAAGGTCTACATGCAAAGTTGTGGTACCTGTGTAAAGGTAAGACATAAAGGAATATATTTCCAGTGGAACCACTGTTGCAACTGTTACTATGTCTGATTTATTCATGATTAAACACAGAAAATGTTCTATTTTTTGGCCCTTGCCTAAATGTTTTTTTTTTTTATAAACATTTTAAAACACCATGAAAATCCTTTGGAACTTCTAGGAGATCCCCCAGGTTGTATTCATCAACATCATGGGTATAACTGCAGCAAATTTGGACTGAATCAGCTGAAGCATTTATTTTCTATAAAGGTTTTAGTGAGAAATGTGCCAGGCCAACATGGGATTTTTGCACAATTTATGTGGCAAAACAGTGCCAGATGTGTCTTTCACCTCATAAAAGGGAATCTGGTCAAATAAAAGTGCTGATTTCCATTGTAGGACTCCTTCTGCATATGACATAACCTTTGGCCATGACATTTACCCTGTGTATCATCAAAATGTACCATTGTGCAGTGCATAATATGAATATAATGAATAGAAAACAAGCTGAATTATATTGAATTATCTCCAAACAGAGAGGTTTTATTGAAAACAATAATTTACAATAAAAAAGAAACAGGCTGACTGGAGACCATGTTTTAGTGGTGTCAATCCTGGGTCCTGGAGGATGCCTTGGTGAAAACGCAGGAGATTGTGGCTCAGTGTAAGGCTCACCTGGAGAGAGCCACATGTCCTCGCTGTCGTCACTAGGTGGAGGGGCAGCCCTACTCGCCCGTCTGGAGACTGGCCTGGTTGAAGTGCTCCTTTTTTTTGTGGCAGATGCAACCTTGCGCTTCATGGGTCTTGAGGCAGACGTAGCTGACAAGCAGGTGGCTTATAAATCTCATCTTCTTCTGCACCATTTTCACTGGGGAAACGGAAAGATATATGTTGAAGACTAACTTTGACTCTGTTTATCTAAATGGCAAGCTAAAAATGAAGTTGCACCTAACAATGACTTATAATATGCCTATGAACACAATGCTAACACTGTCATGACACATTATGTTTCTTTTGTAAACACAATGGTTTGCAGAATAGATTTCTCACATTGAAGTAGAAGAGAAGGCCTCAACTGAAGCGGTGGGAGGCAGGGTTTTTGCTGTGCCGGACGGCCATGTGTCCTCCTGGCTGTAAAAATATAGAAATAGATTAGTTCATAGCTAAGTTTTCTGTTTACAAGATGATCAATTATTTGCTACCGTACTCCAAAAATAGCCAAATAACACAAAATAGCAATGTTATAAAACAGTAGATTAATTGTTAAAGTGTAAATAATAAAACAGATTCATAACAAGCATTCAGCCAGTCACCATACAAGACAGGTATGTATTTCTTTTGTTGTGCTGGAGTGGCGGGAGGAACGCAGGGTCATTGCTAAGTTTTCTGGTTACAAAACTAAAATAAATATGCCATATCATCTCTTTTTGAAATAACAGCCCTGTAATATAAAGATGCTTGAAATAAAAATTAACGCTATTACTTACTCATGAATCGGGTCAATGAGAAGAAGTTGCTCATCTTCTTCCTCATCAAAGTCCACAGTTGAATCTGAAGAATCCACTATGTCAATATCGCTCAACTTGTTGATTTCCTCCAATGCTTCCAGAGCGGTCATCTGCCTCTTCTGCGCCATTATTATAAAAGAAATCCAACAACAAAAACACCGCCGAAGCAGAACAACAAGCTGACTTGGACTACCACTGTGCGTAATAACGCCTGTGCGCAAAGCAGCTGAGAATGCCGATTTTATAACCTCCGTTGCGCACGGAAATTACGCCACAGGAAAACGTTGGGCAAACACGTGACATACCTCGTTCGAAAGGTGAGGGTCTCTAGTTTCCGTACATACTGGTCAAGTGGGGGCGGACCATACTATGTCGGTGTTCTTTATCCCAAAAGAAACAGTACTTCCGGTAGGACCTTAAAACAACTTCCTGTGTTTTTAAAGTGCTGTAAAACCGAAAGAATTTGTGTAAAACAAATTTGACAACTGGATTTATCAACATTAAAGCCTCATCTTCCGAGATATTTAGAAAAATAAAAACTTAACTGTGTTTTAACCACTTTTTACGGCCAGAGAAAAGTGGGCGAGGCTTTAGCATCCCAGTATCGGGATGCCGGGCATAAAGGGTTAAGTTGAGTGTACCATTAAAGTGGAGAAACTGCATGTTTTTTAGATGTAAAAACATCTAAAACATACAATTACATAATACAGTTAAAAAATACAATTAAATAATAACAGCCTTAAACACACCCCTCTGTTTTAATTGGTTGATTCTAGATTCGTCCTCCTAATGACGACATCCGATCAGCGTGGGGTTACGCCCCTTCTGGTTACACCACCTGTCAGAATTTTCACACCTCGTTTGATTGAAGGGTGTGCTTTAGTCTCTGAAGTATTTATTAAAACCTTTTTTTATTTATTATGGTCCTGCCTGCTTATCTGCAGTCTGGGTTCAACTCTAAGAACCACGTGTGACAATTATTGGAAAATAGGCTCTACCTTTGTTCCCATTGCAAAAGGTCAAATACACTATATTGCCAAAGTATTTGTCTGTCTCCTTTACATGAACATGAACTGTGATGACATCCTATTCTTAATCTATAAGGTCCAATTTGTTGATGGACACTGCAATAGCAGCTTTAAATATACACATCTTCCACAGGGGTTAGGAGTGTGTTCATAGTTAGATGAGAAAACCAGAATTACAGCCTCTGCTCTAATTCATCCCAAATTTCAGCAATAGTATGGTATTCTACATTAAGTAAAAGCTACATTTTTATTGCATCGATATGACTGCTCTGAACAGATAGTTTGTGAATCCATGATATGAGTAGAAAAACTATAATTCACAGCTTGTCTGTTTTGCTTTGGAAGTGTCTAATAGTGTGTGGGTGCCTGTGAATTTGTTCCTGACGCTCTTCAGATGCCACACTGAATGCAAAAATCAAGTAAACGTTTTGGGAACATTTCTAGTACACATTGTGAGCCAACTCATTTATAATTAACAAATAATTTAAAAGATCAACAAATCATCTGTTAATCTAATTCAGAAGAGACATTACTGAGCTGCTAGAGGAAAAAAGTAACCAAATTAGATGTTAAGGTTTTACAGGGGCAGTCAATAATTTGTTTTATTTTAAGTTTATATTACATTAGATGAGAATTGTCATTGTTTGCAATGTTTTGTTGTTTTTGTTGTGCACTTATTGTATAATCACTATGAAATCTTCTTGGTTCCATCAATTAAAGCAAGTTGTCCAGAACCCGAAGCAGCCTCATACCACCACAGTTCTGTCCCTGTCTTTGACTCTAATTATGATGTCCATTTTTTAAATGCTGTGTTAGTTTTAGACCAGATGTAATGTGACACATGCTTTTTACAAGGTTTTAGTTTTGTCTCATCAGGCCACATATGAGTTTTCCAAAAGTCTTGGGAACTATCAAGATGTTTATTGGCAAATGTGAAAAACCCAGAGTTCAAGTGGATGACCCGGAGGTCATCCCGTGGATGCACAGAGGTCTGGAGGCCAGCAGCGGCGATGCAGGAAGTGTGGAGGCCAGTGGGGGCAATGCAGGAACCTTGAAGGTCAGCAGAGAGGCTTGTTGAAATCCACGGAGGAGCTTAGGAACAGGAACACGAGGCGTGTCCTCCTGTACACCCACATCGGAGAACGTGGGGACTAGAGCATGAGGCAGGTCCACCTGTACACCCAAATTCAACCTGGACCAGAGCAGACACGTGATGAAGAGGTAATTTAATGAAGAAACTGAGGCACTTACAAACACAAGGAGCGGGCAACAGAAGAACAAAAGAAACCAGCGGAGAACAGAGAGAAACCAGTAACTTAAAAACAGCAGGGATGTAACGGAAATTATGTCAGTGCAATCAAAAGAACAAAAAAAAAAAAGCTGTGGATCATGATAAATAGGGGGCATTTAGTATAAACTGGTCCTAAAAGTTGGTATTGGATGGTTGCGATTCTTACCTTGCCAGTAATAACAGTGGCGTTTCCCTTTGTGTTGGACACTGACACATTTCTTACCCAACAAGACATAAACTGGTTGTATGCTTCCTTGACAACACCAGGCAGTCTCAGTGTTTGACATCTTTGATATGGGTCTAGTCCATAATTAAAAACCACCCAGTCTGGACACGGCGGTGGCTCAGGTTTTTAACATGCGACCCGTATTCAGAGGGTTCAGTTCTTGACGCAGCCCATTGCAGGTTCAATTCCTGGCCCTGTGACCTTTGTTGCAAGTCTTCCCACTTTCTCCACCGCTGTCCTGTCAGCATACTGTCAAAAAAAATTAAAAAATGAAGGCCACTAGTGCTGCCCCTATCTTCCATTAATAACGGGTTTTGATACTTGCTTTATCCAAAATTTCAGTGAGTGTCGCTGCTGTTACGATCAATGCATGTCCTCCGACGTTTCTTACACTCCAGCAATAAATGACTGTGCTGAGCATAAAGACACCTCACTAGATAGCAATGTCCATTGACAGTGGGCTTTTGTGACGGCTTCCATCTTTATATTTAAAATTTAAGCCATAATAATGGCTGGATAGGATGGATAGATGTTTCCCATTTATGTATAGTTTATGAGATTACAGTGTATATTTTATCATCTGAGTTAAATCTGAGCTACAATAACATCTACAATGACCTGCAGCAACACAAATTTGTATGCTACCAATATATGATGGCGTGTATATGTTTTGACATTTCTTATAAAAAGAAGGAAAAAAAAAAATGTAATGAGGAATGTTGCAAGCATTTAACACTTAACAGAACCTCCATGTCGAAATCTGATTTTACATTTCTATTTTTATTTTTTTTTACCGTGTCCTGTCCGGCAGAGTAGCACTCAAAATTGTGCCAAGAATAACCCCGACAGATTTACTTCACAAGTCGAGCATTACGGCTAACGCTTTAACGCTGTGCTTGATATTTATTAAAGAAACTTTATTAGAAACTGATTTGGGATTATTTCAATTGTTACGGACACGGAGACAGAAATGAAAAGGAAAAAATAAGAAGCATGAAAGAGAGAGAGAGGTGGGGCAAAAAGTAAAAAGGGAGAGAAAAAGAAAAGAATGGAGGAGAGGAGGATGAAGTGATTACAAGATAACACCCTGCTTGCTTCTACACTTGCAGCACCACATTTAATAACAGCATTGTTACCAAAAACTGCACGGTCCTTATGAATGCAAGATGTATTTAGTGGTAACTGCAGCTCATTATAGAACATTTGTGTATCTGTTACCACCTGAATCTAAACACCTGTGGGTCTGAGTGTGAGTGCGCTTGTGTATACAAGGTTTCTCCATAAAAATATGCAATAGCGAGAGTGAGGAGCCACAGACCTGCCCCCTGGACCCGAGACAGATATGGAGGAGATCCAAGCCACAGACATCCAAAGGCCTCCCAGAGTACAGGAACCCCAGGAGAACCAGCCAGGTGCCTTTCTCTCCGGGGGTAGAGACAAGCAAACCACTCCAGCACCATCCCAGACTAGTGGTGGCACCACCCAAACCTGAGCAACCCCGGCCCAGACCCAGACCCCGAACCCCCGCCCCAACCCCAGTCCCCAACGACCTCCATCCATGGAGAGAGCGCCATGTACGGTCCAAACGAGCCCGCCAACCAGAGCCGCCACAGGACGAAACAGTCCCAACCCCCAAATGAATTCTGATCTCAACCCCATTAGCCCCCCAACCCCCATGAAGTCCAACATGAATTTTCCCACAAGGCCACCCCAATCAGGACACAGATATCGAGCACATGCCCCAGAACCCAAATTCCATGAACCCCTCTCCACAGGGGCACAACCCCACAGGTAAGCTCCATCCCCAAAAAGCTGCTGAAGACACACCCACACAGTGCAAGCTCCACACACAGCCCCACTCCAGGCACCCCCGCCGCATCCTGCCACCCATCACACAGCATGCTGCCATGGCAAGGCAAGGGCCCCTCACAATGCCACCCCAGCCTCCGCTCACAGGCGCAACAGGGCAGATACCACTGAGCACCGCGCCTACAATGGAACCCCTGACCCCACACCAAGACTGGACAAACTCACCTCTCAAGAGGTCCCCGGCAAGCGGCCGGTGGCAAGCACCTCAATTAATTTGGAACTACCAGTTTCATTCCAGAGACATTATGGATAGCAGACCTCGACCTCCCGTTCCAGCATGTACAAAAACTGTCATGACAAATATGTCATGTTCCTTTGGCCCGGCTTGTTGGTGACTGGAAGTTGGATGCACGCTGCTGCCTAAACTAGTTTGACTTCCTACATTGATTAACCCTGAGACAAAACAGGCTGGATCTATTTATTTCACAGCAATACTTTAAATAGCAATTGAAAGCATTAAAAAACCCCACCATAATCAGAGCAAAAAGGGGCTTATAAGCCTAAGTGATAAAGAAAATAAAGCAAAATGTGCTGCAAAGTGAAACCTAGCAAAAAAAAAAAAAATAAAAAATTGTCAATGTTCACACCCAAACTGAATAATCAAAGTTAATGAAAACCAATCCAGAAATGTGCACAGTTCAAGCAGTGGAAAGACTCCAACTTTATAACAATATCAGTTTAAGTCATTTAGTTGTCCAACATCTCTTTCAGTTGTAAAACATTGTGACACGATATTGGTTCAAAACCTTCCCTGACAGAATAACTGACTAAAAATTCATCACGTCCCAGTGCCCCAAACCTAATTAAAATGTTTGCCATCTTTTGTGCTCCCTCCAATGACTCCAGTGACAGCTTCTAATTCCAATCAACCTTTGATAAGCAATTATGAATGAAGTCAAGGGGAAAATGTGATTATACATGCTCCACTTTGCTGGCTTCTTAAGTCAAGACAACAAACTACGAGTGGCATACTGCATGTACATTAACATTTCTTTGCTCCAGTGTGACACATTAAACATATCACATCAGTAAGGAAACTGAGATTCTTAGGATTTCTATGACTGGAAAATATTAAGTAATAGGTTAGGCCAGTGTTGTGCCAAAAACAGTCAGTAGATTTTAAACAGATTTTGTATGCAGACCTTATTCCAGGTCATAACCTTGGATTCAGGTCAAATCGACAGCAGGACATGTTCAAGTTTCTTCTTGATCAGGATAAAAGGGTTTAATTAATGATAACATTCTTATTTTGCCATTATGGAAATCTAGAAAGTATAATAATTCATGATTAGGTATATACTGACCGTTGATGGGGTCAAACTTTAAATGTGAATGCACTTATTTATTTAATGAGATGAATTACATCCTTAAAATAGTGTGATTATTCAATGTGTAGAATCACTATGGCTAAAGCGATATGTTGGTGTTATTTTTGACATATTCGCAGAGCTTAGAGTTTCTCTGATGCCCAAATGAAACACTTTTAAAGAATAGATATGAAGCTACACTTATCCTTAGATGGACATGTCAATTCACCTACATGGTTTCCCCAAATCAGAATTCGATTGGTCAATACATCTGACCTATCCACTCTAAAACTGAGAGCTTCCACTGAGCTGAAGTGTGAGTTCAAGTCTGCGGACATCCCACATCGTCTCAGAAAGCCTTCTCTGCTGGACAAAGGAAGTAGAGGATCACCTATTCTTCCTTTTTAGCTGTGTGAAATTTCTATTTGTCCATGTCTTGGGCTTTGTCAAATTTGTGTAAAGTTGTTGTGAAAAGACTACATCTTTTCATTCAATTTACCATGGGGATGGCCATCCTGGGGTTGATCCTTAGGGTGATTGTTCAGTGAGAGCTGTCAGGTCAGACCTCAAAAAGGGTGCTAATTTCTTTCTCTCTTACAGGTGTCTAGCATTGAAGAAGTTATCTGACCGCAAATGTGGCCCTGAGATTTTTGACTTAATCTGTCTTCTCCACTTTTGCCTCTTTGAGCACAGTTAGATATTAGAATTCCAAATTAGGCATTAAAATCCTATTTTATTTGAGACAAGATAGACTTGGTTCCTGGTAATTATATTTTCTTAATCAAATTAATGACAAAAGCTTTGAGTTTTTATTAATAATTATATCTTTAGTAATCAGTGTGTGGTTAATAATTTGAATCTGTGATCTTTGTTTTATTTAATACCTGCCTATATTTTCTTTCCACTTGTTTCTTTTACATTAGTTTATCACTCAGTATTTATTGATTAAAAGTAAATGTCTTCATCACTTCACTGATTATCACCCCTTTTCAATTTTAACGTTTAACTTAAATGTTATTCTCCATGATTCTCTGTGTTGATTTCAAATGCATATCTCTTTGTGCTTCTTTAGTGGGACAGTGCCCTGGAAAGGCAAAGTATTCACCCATTAACTGGACTTCCATACACTAACTTCATCCCAGGATATACACTATACTGCCAAAAGTATTTGTCTGTCTACCTGTACACATACATGATCTTTGATGACATCCTATTCTTAAATAGGCAAGACAAGGCAAGGCACATTTATTTATGTAGCACATTTCAATAGCAAGACAATTCAAAGTGATTCACATGAAGGAAAAATAAATAAAAAACACAATAGACAAAGTAGATTACAGTGACATAAAGGTAATTAAAAAATAAAGAGAATAGAATGATGGATAAGAAAATTAAAGGAAAGTTGGACTGGAAACGTAACTAATAATATTTAGTTGGCACAGTCAAAGGCCACTCTAAACAAATACGTTTTTAATCTTGATTTGAAACTCTTAGGGTTTCAGAGCTTTTAAATTTTTCTGGTAGTTTATTCCTGATTCATGGGGCATAAGAACTAAAAGCTGCTTCTCCATCTTCGGTTCTGATTCTGGGTATGCAGAGTAGATTTGAGCCAGAAGATCTGAGAGGTCTGGGTGGTTGATACACTGACAACAAGTCTGTTATGTATTTTGGTGCTAAGTTATTCAGTGATTTATAGACTAACAGAAGTATTTTAAAGTCTATTCGTTCAGATACGGGGAGCCAGTGTAGAAACTTTAGAACAGGGGTGATGTGCTCCACTTCCTTAGTTCTAGTGAGAACGCAGGCAGCAGCATTCTGGATCAAGTGGAGTTTTCTGATTGACTTTTTACGCAGACCTGTGAAGAGACTGTTGCAGTAATCAATTGTATTAAAGATGAACGCATGAATTAGTTTTTAAGGTCCTGCTGAGACATTAGTCCTTTAATCCTGGAGATATTCTTTAGTTGATAGAAGGCCAACCTTGTTATTGTCTTTATGTGCCTCTGAAGGTTCAGGTCAGAGTCCATCACTACACCCAGATTTCGAACCTGACTGATGGTTTCTAGCTGTATTAACTGAAGCTGTGTGCTGACGTTTAAACGCTCTTCCTTTTGTCCAAAGATTATTACTTCAGTTTTGTTTTGAATCAGCTGAAGAAAATTTTGGCACATCCATGCAGTGATTTCGTCTAAGCATTTAACCAGCGCTTGAATGGGTTCATAGTCACCTGGTGACATCGTAACGTATAGCTGTGTGTCATCTGCATAGTTGCACTGCAACAAGTCGAGCATTGCAGTTGTTTTTTATTAAAATCTGAGTTAGGGGGAGCATGTAGATATTGAATAGGAGGGCCCCCAAGATGTACCCTTGGGGAACGCCACATATGATATTTGTGGTCTCTGATTTAAAGTTACATACTGACACAAAACGTCCCTGTCCTTCAAGTATGATTTAAACCAATCAAGTGCTGTTCCAGAAAGGCCGACCCAGTTTGGCTGTTGAGAGATCAACAGTGTCGAATGCACTAAGGTCCAATAATACCAGCACTGTGGTTCTTCCAAAGTCTGCATTTATACGGATGTCACTGAACACCTTGACAAGGGCAGCAGGAAGCCTGACTGGAAGAAATTGAAGCGGTTGGTCATTGTTAGGAAGTTGTTTAACTGCTGAAACACAGCTTTTTCAATAATCTTGCTGATGAAGTGGAGGTTTGAGATAGGCCTGTAGTTCTGCAATAGCAACTTGTCCAAGTTGCTCTTTTTCAATAGAGCTTTGATAATTGCTGTTTTTAGGGCCTGGGAAAAAACACCTGACAAAAGAGATGTATTTATTATTTGAGATCATTTAGACGTTATGACAGGCAAAGCTTTCTTAAGGAAAGCTGTGGGTAAAACATCAAGACAGCAGGAGAAGAGCTTAGTTGGTGTACGATTGCGAAGGTGTACGAAGGTTTTGTAGTTCATTTGGTGAAATTGGGAAACTTTGTCAAAATCTATTCTAGTTGGAGTAAACTTTGGTACTGGAGTTAAAGTGGATGTGCTGACTGCCCCTCAGATCTTTTGGGTTTTTTCAGTGAAGTAGTTAGCAAATTCATTGCAGGCCTTGGTAGGGTGGACCTAAAAGGTCCAATTTGTTGATGGACCAAAATTGCCAGCAATAGCAACTTTAAGTATTCTGTAAACATTGTTGGTTAGTCGGTCGGTCGATCGATCGATCAATCGATAGATAGAAATAAAAGTAGAACAACAAAATAGATGTGTATGTGAGACTTGCACTGATTTTGCATGTATACAATTTTTTTTTATGAGATGTATTCTGATGTCTGCAGAGGCAGCTTTCCATAAAATTTTCTTCTGGTGCTCTTTACCAAACAATAGAAATAACTCGCAGTTTCACTTGAAACATTTGATTTGGGATGTTTATGTAAGTCATTTCTATTTGCCTCACTGGCTCTGGAAGGAAAGAGAGAGAAGTATAGAGAATAACATTCATACACCTGACTTCAAACATATTAAAATGAACTTATTAGAAGCATTATGTTACAAAATATGAACACAAACTGGTTCTAATGGTGGTAACAGTTTAGTTGATTAGCAGAGCTCAATACAGAGATATCATGCTAAAATGTAATGAACACACTTGCTGCGCTTCTTCCTTTATTTTTAATACACATTGGTTTGACCAGCCAGCAGCATTTTTTAAAAGAAATCACCACTATGGGTAAAAGCTTTCATATTAATTAGATTGAATATTGACCTACTCACCAATTTCCTGTGCTCCTCCCTTAAAAAAACGTGATTGCTACACGGCAATCATCATCCAGTCTTATTGGATTTATTCAGCAACATAGTCTCCTACTCTCCTCACCTCATCAGTTCTCTTTCAGGCCAATTGATTTCCTCTTGACCTATCAGTGTGCTTTAAACCAGAACACAATATATTAAGGGCCTGTTTTGATCAATCTAATGTGCAGTGATATCACATTCTCAAACTGCTGACTGCACTGCAAAACTCATTAATTTCCAGTAAACTACTTTAAAAAGAATCCAGTGATTCTTTATGTACATTTGATATCCACTACATACATGCAAACATGACAGCTAGTTCGTACTAATGGAATTAGCGTTGTTGAAAGACGGTGTTCTGTATTGATTAGCATGTTGGTGGTGTTGTGCTGACCCTTTAATTTGCTGTGTATATATTTACAATATGCTTCTCACCCAATGACTGCTGTAATAGGCTACCATTCCTTGCATATAGCTTTATCTTTTATTTTCACTTTCAATTCAGTTTTATGTGTAGAGCGCCAATTCACAACACATGTCATCTCAAGGTACTTCACAGAGTCAATTAAATCGAATCGTACAGATTTCAAGTCAGGTACATACATTCCAATTAATCCTAACTATCGAACAGTGCAGTCAGAGTCAGTTATTTATTCAAATTGTTTAAAAAGTTTTTCTATCGAAGGAAACCCAGCAGATTGCATCGAGTCACTGACTCGATGCAATCTGCTGGGCATTCACTCCTCGTGGATGAGCATGTAGCGACAGTCACTGGCATTGACTTTGCAGCTATCCCTCATACTGAGCATGCACGTAGCGACAGTGGAGAGGAAAAACTCCCTTTTAAGAGGAAGAAACCTCTAGCAGAATCAGACTCAGTGTGAGCGGCCATCTGCCACGACAGGCTGGGGGTTTGAGAGAACAGAGCAGAGACACAAAAAGAACACAGAAGCACTGATCCAGGAGTCCTTTTTATGGGAAGGAAAAGTAAATCTTAATGTTAATGGATGTAGCTCCTTTAGTGGTTTTATCTAGGAAGAAAAAAACAGATAAACTGAGCCAGTTTTCAAGTTTAGCATATGAGAGAGAGCATATACAGTTTGTCACAGTTAAAGCTTAGTCGGTAGCTGTGTCTAGGAGAAAAATAGGGTTAAACACTGAAAGACAGGGCTAAGTGTATCATCGGTAGAAGGTGAGCATTAAGTTGTTGCCAGCAGAAGCTTGGATGATGCCCCCCTCCAGAAAGGTGTCACGGGTAGATACAGAGTCAGGCCTGGTGTAGCTTCTAGTAAGACAAAAGAGAGAGAACATAAAGTTAAAAGCTGAAATAACAGCAAATAATGCTAAATTGGAGAGCAGTATGATAATGTAGCAGAGTGAGAGAAAGTGGTCAGTATGTCCTCCATCAGCCTAAGCCTTTAGCAGCATAACTACAGAGATAGCTCAGGAAAACCTAAGCCACTGTAACTATAGGCTTTATCAAAAAGGAATGTTTTAAGCCTAGCCTTAAAAGTAGACAGGGTGTCTGCCTCACAGACTAAAACTGGGAGCTGGTTACACAGGAGAGGAGCCTGATAACCAAAGGATCTGCCTCCCATATTTGTCTAATTGAAATTTGTTTGGTGATCTGAAACTTTGTGACAGCAAAGCAAAAATAGAAGAAATCAGTAAAGGCCTAAATACTTTTTCCTCCATCTTATCTGCAACAAATAAAATAAAATAAAATAAAATCACAAACTGCATTTTATCAGTTAACAATAGAAATAAAAAACATAGAATACCAGAAGATGCATTTATTGAATTTTTGTAAAAGGTTGATCCTTTGTCATTTCTTAAAGTGCGGCAAAGCTCTGGACAATTCTTATTTGGCAGGACTGAACACAAATACGGCTCCTTGGATGAGAAAGGTTGCTGATCCCTGATCCAGACAACAAATAAATATAAAAATCAACAGAATAATGTTGCAATAATTCATTTTGATTTTGTGAAAGGATTATACTATTTTTAGAACCCAGGTTTTAATCTTGCAAATATTTGAAGATCTGCAACTAATAACTGAAGATTTATACAACTTAATAAACAGCGTGCTTTCATGATATCTTAGGAAAAGCTCTTTACCATGGTAATTGGGTCAGTACAGACTCTATAAGCTAAATACACAGTAGCTGGCTCTGAAGAAGATATTAGCAATTTGAATGGTATTAAATTTAGATAATTATTTTCTATCATGTTTCTCATCTCTCTCTAAGCTGGTTGTCTGTGCAACAAGGACCCCCATCCTATGCTTCAGATAAAACAGCAAAAAGCTTTAGTCCTCACTTTATAGAAGCGAAACAGAATAAAACTTCTGAAGCTGGTCAGGAAAACACAAAAAGAAGTATTTGAAGAAAGTCCAGCAGTAAAATGTATTTATATTTAAAGAGGGTGTCTTCCCGTTAGGACGTAGGTTTCAAAACATGGCAGTCACATGAAGAAAAAAAATTAATTTTTGCAATATTTTTTTAGTGCTTTTTCCTTATTTTCAGAATTGATGCACAATCGAAGAAAAAGCAGAAAATGTTTTTAACTTAATCTTTCTCTTGGAACTTAAACTCACAATAGTTGTTAAAATAATAAAATTGTTGTTTCTGGTCTTCTACATTAAAAAAAGGTTGTTTTAACTAGAAATATGTAACACACAATTCTTCAAAAGACAGCGTGGGAATGATAAAGCTGTTTTGTGCTTCATGATTGCTGTGCTTTTCTCAGCTTGTGCCCAGTTGCTCAAAGGGATGCTGCTCAGTAGAATGGACACTCACAACTGTCTTTATATCAAAGACCTGGCTGATACTAATTTATTGCAGCTGTATTTCTATCTGCAGTAAAAGTTATTTTTAAACTGAATAAGATCCATTTAAAGTTACAGTTCAAATCCTACTGACTAAATAGCAGAAGGAAAGCCCAACTGGTAAACTTCAGCTGGTAACAACGAGAAATTTGGCATTTGTTTGGAGTTTTTTATTGCTGGTAAACTCAATAAATATTTTACAGATTTTTAAGGAATCTGGATTACATCTCATCATCTAAACCAGAACTCTGTAATTCTGCACTGAATAAAAACTTGTGAAGTAGTTTTAGATTTATGAAACATTTATTCTGTTTATCTGCATTTTTGGCATGAAGACCTTTTTAGAATGAGCAATTTATGAAAACTACAATATGATATGATACTCTTGTGTTTTTATCCAGACCTAAAGTTTTCACTTTGTCACTTTGGTGCATTTCAACAATAACTATGAGGTTTTTAATGGGTCCTCAAAGTAGTTTTATTGGTGGCAATTCAACTTGATCTATTTTGCAAATAAAATGGCAAAACATTTGTCTCTAGATGTGCAAAGCTGACATATCCCAAAAAACTTGAAGTTGAAGGTTGGCTTGATAATGCACTGACTTAGAAACTGAATCCAAATGCAAACAACACTTTTGAAAGTGTAAATTGTAAAAGAAAAGTAATAAAGCAATTGTCATTTTCTTTTCTTTTCACAATAAGTTTTTTTTTTAATCGATTGTAGTTTATGGTTGTCCTGCAACGAAATGTGAACTAGTTCAAGGTGTGTTCAAGGAACTGTATATGATTGTATAAATGGGAAATGTTGAACATCACTGTTTAGAGAGTCAAGGAATACCATCCAAGAGATGCGTTTAATATGTAGACAATCATATACTGCTCATATGTCTTTTGTCTGATTCACTTCAGCCTTGTTGGAAACATTAACTTGTCTCTAAGATTTAAGGCAGCCTGTTTTTATTTGATGCTTTTATTACGCTTAATAAAATAAAAGGACATTTAATCCAATTTAAAAGCCAGTCACATTTTGTTGAAACAGGAAATTACTTCGACAATTGAGAGAAATGACCAGACCTATCATTTTCATGCTGATACTTAATGACCATCCTTCCCTGTTGAGGGGACTATAAGGTGCACTCTCTGCCTCTGCTGACCACTGCCAATCAGAGCAATTACAAGCGAGGTAAGCTTGCATGAGCATAAACTGAATGGAAGTGTGTTTTGATTGAATATGCCCATACCAATTAGCTTGCACCTCTCAGGCATCCAAGTTCATTATTTCGCCTTCCCATCAGTGTCTGTTTCTTTATCAAGGGATGCATGTCGAGTGTGGAGCCCTTGAATTTCATTAGAGGGGCAACGTCCTGCACATTTAATTTTCAAGCCTGTTGTGTACTTTCCAAAATGCAAATGCAGTAGCAAGGTAAACGGCAGCTTAGCTTACCAAGCATATTTTTCCTTTTGAGCTTGTTTCAAGCTGCAAATCCAGTCCATAAAAATTCTGTTGGTTCTTAACAGTAATATGGCATGAAAATATGTTGATGAAAAATCATAACAAAGGGAACTTGGGTGAAAGTGGGTTCCAGCAGCATGCATTGAAATAAAGCAATGCAAACAATGGAAAACATAAACACATTAAAAAAGAAATGTGACAACAGCAGCTGTAAAATAACAACAAAAATGCGTATGCTTGACTGTAATATATACAATGTAACATCCATCCATCCATCCATCCATCCATCCATCCATCCATCCATCCATCCATCCATCCATCCATCCATCCATCCATCCATCCATCGTCTTCGTCAGGTCACAGGGGTAACAGGTCCAGGAGGGAAACCCAGACATCCCTCTCCCAGCGACATCCTCCAGGTCATTCTGGGGGATCCCACGGCTTTCCCTGGCCAGACGGGATATAGGTTCTGCCAGAAGTACTGGGTCTTCCCCACGGTCATCTCTGAGTGGGAAGTGCCCAAAAAACTTAAGAAAGGAAGGGCCCATGGGGCATCAGCTGACTGCCTCAGCTGACTGCTTTCGATGCAGAGGAGCAGCGGCTCTACTTTGAGCTCCCCTCGAATGACAGAACTGCTCACCCTTTCTCAGGGTCTGTAATGAGTTCAGCTGCCTTCTGGAGGAAGCTCATTTGGAGCACTTGTATCTGGGAACTTTCAGTCATGACCATATCTCATGGCCATAGGTGAGAAATTGAACTTAGACAGACCAGTAAATCGAGAGCTTTGCTCTTTGGCTCAGCACTTTCTTCACCCCAACTGACCAGAGCAGCTCCCGCATTACTGCAAATGATTCCCAATCCATCTGTCCATCTCCTGCTCATCTCATCTGCCTCTGAGATATTCTGTCAGCCATATGGGAGTGTATGTCAGGATCTGGGTTGTGTTTGTGTTTGTGCTTGCCACATGTGTTTTGTTTCAGACTGTGCTGGAGTTCTCAGGTGTGCTGGGTGACAGGTGCGACTTGTTCCACTGATTACCATGAGGAGTACTTAAGCAGGAGGCTGCCAGCACTTCAATGTGAGTGTTTTGCCACCAGTGGTACAAACTTGAGCCACAGCTAAGTTTATGCTTTGTACTTCAACCTTCGTTTAACTTTATTTTTGCTCCTCTGCAGATTTTGAGAACCTAAGCTTTGGATCTATGTCACTGAGTTTCTGGACTTCGTTTCAGGAAGTTATTCTGGATGATCAAGCCTATCTTCGTTCTGAGGATTCCTATCCTGTCATCTGCCTTTGTTTGGATTCGTATCAAGCTGGCAGCTTCCTGTCCTCTTCGTCTCCTGAGCCAAGCCACAAGCGTACCCTGTCCAGCCTCCAACGTAAACCACCGCACATCGAACTTGTTTCTTTGTTTCGAGCTCACACAGAACAGCACCAAGTGAACTCTTTACAGATATCCCTGCTTAAGACCTGGATCCTGAGTCTCATTCCCTCTGGCGACCTGGCCACCATAACCCGGTAAGCCGATCTGAGATTCATGATAATTATTTGTTCTTAGTTTTGTCTTACCTTCCGTTACCCATACTCATCCACTCTCTTCACTTCTCTTTCTACAGTGAGATTTTCGTCCGTTTCGTTCCTGATTGCATCACCAATAAAACAGTCTTTATTTTATTTTCTCCTCCTGAGTGTTCTCTGTATGTGGGTCAGCGCTATTTTGAACATTAAGTGTCAAATGACTGTGTTCTGGTTGGAGATTACAACTCATGTTGAAGAGCTGAAATTTTAACTTTGTCTCTGGTGTCATTGAGAAATGTAGTTTTCAGTGCATAGCCTGTACAGCTTAAATGTTTAATGACACTTTAGATAAAAATGCAGGTTGTTTCCACTCAAGTACTGCACAAATATTTAACGCTACTCTCTCAACGTTTTGACTGAAAAATTAATTGTCTTTTTTGCACACTGACATTATCAAATTATCACTACTGAAAAGAAATGAATTCATTCATAATTCAAATAAAACTGCTTTCAAGTTTCAATGTATGCTTTCTGGCATTTTTGCAAAATTTACACACTTTGTGGACATTACGAATTTGGGCCTGGACCACTTTAAGACCATGCAGTTTTGCTTCATTAAAACCTAAACAAAATTAGGTGTAAATCATGACTACATATTTGCCCAACTTTGACAAATGTCTAAATGAGGTCTACATTTAGCATCACCATTGAAGTAATGTCTTTTGCTAACTTGGGCTTTTTCTGTTAGGTTACAAGCAAATCGATAACCCACAGCCGCTTAAAGATATATATATTATTTTTTTCAAAGCTTTGTAGCCACTGTTCAGGAGCCACAAAAGCTGATAAAATGTTTAATTTAATTTTAATTCCCTGAAGGTAATCTGTTTCCTGAGTACTAGAAATACTTTTTAAACCCCAGTTAAACAAAATGGTTCCAACTTTATCAGAGACAGACTTGGTCAGACACAGGCCAGTAATTTAAATCGATAATGTGACACTCAGTAACATGAAGGAAATAGAAGTCAATACTTATATTTCCCAACTATCATAACAGGGATTCTGAATTATCACAATTGTGAACAAACAAAAGATTGATCCATCCAGAAAATATGATCAATCCAGTGAGACTATATGGAGAGAGTAGAATAGTTAACTTAAAAGAAAATCACAAAAAATGTATTGCAGGAATAATCATTCCCATAACTTTATGTAACCATATTTGATTGCAGCATTTCAGTCAAGTGAGAAAAACGTAGTTGGACAACATTAATACTTATGTGATTTGTTTTGATCCCTTTCCACAAATTCAAACTATGATGAATTCTGAGTTTCTGCATTGGTTTTGTTTTGAAATGTCCCTCTTTTCTCCAAAGGGTAGGGCATTGTGTTAGGACTCCTCTGACCAAAGTCATATAAGTGTAGGGGTAAGTCTGATTTACTACATATTGTGGAAGGGTTTGTACAAAATGGCAGTTTTATGATATCAAATTAATGGAGTGAGTGAACCACCTTGGGCCTCCTGTGATTCCAATAAAATAAAACAGTGAAGTGAAAAGAGCATCACAGCTGGCTTTAGAAAAGAAACTGAAATAAATGCAGTGATCAAATTATAGGGCAATGTTTCGAAGAAGCAAATTGGAGGATTACACTGCGATTACTAATTGCACTAATTTACAAAAACAGTGATGTTAAGCTGCTATGTGACTATGTTTAAGTACTGTTTTCTTGAACGTACTATAGGATCTGGGCCAGGGTCCGCACTAGTCATGGCTGATGCAGAGGCGGTCTGCTTGTCTCCACCCCGGAAGGAAGGGGACCACCTCCTGGGTCCGGGGGCTGATTGCCCCTCTGGGGTATCGGTACCTGGATCCGGAAATAGAGTACGTATGGGGAGTGTGAGTGAGTGTAGGACGTCCATTGCTGTGTGCCTTTACGTTGGGTGTGTGGGTGTGAGTGTTTTTATGTGTTTTTCATGAGGTTGGAAAGGTGTGATCATGACTGTTTGTGCCCCATCAAATGTGGGGCTTCTTCCCCGCCACGGTCCCTGTCGGTGGCTGGTGTCTCTGCCCGCTGGTGTACACAGTACCGCTGGTCTATTGGGGGTTCTCTGTGTATGGGGCTGGGTGCTTTGGTGTGTGCCAGCTCACTCCCGGTGGCTGCTTGCCAGGGCCTGGACCATCTGACTCTGTCGGGCCTCTTCTTTGGGGTGATGTTTCCCTGGGTCTCAGGTCTCTGGGCCATGGCTGGATCTGCTCCGGTGTAGATGGCTGCCGGCGGGGCCTTTGGGCTTGTCGCTGCAGCTCTCTGGGGCATCTGCTCTGTGGCTGCTGGGTGGTTCGCCTTGGGCTCTCCCCTGCTCTTCTCTGGGGGGGGGGGGGTTGCGGTAGTCGTCCTGGTGTTCCTGTGCTCTGGGGGGCTTTTGGATGTTAGTGGCTCATATCTCCTACCTGTCTGTCTTGGGTCCAGGGGGGCAGGTCTGTGGCTCCTCACACACGCTATTGCATATTTTTATGAAGAAACCTTAGACATAAGCGCGCTCACACTTACACCCACAGGTGTTTAGATTCAGGTGTTAACAGATACACAGATGTTCTATATTGAGCCGCAGTTACCACTAAATACATCTTGCATATTTATTAGTATTATTTGTTCTCCTTCTCTCCCTGTTTGCCCCACCTCTCTCTTTCTTGTTTCCTTTTTTCCTTTTCGTTTCTGTCTTCGTGTCCATTGCAACTTAAATGATCCAAAAACAGTTTCTAATAAAGTTTTTTTTTTTATATACATATCAAGCAGAACATTATAGCCTCAGCTATAATGATCCACTTGTGAAGTAAATCTGTTGGGCTTCTTCTTGGCAGTCAGACAACAAATCTGAGTGCTACTCTGCCGGAAAAGGCATGGTAAAAGGTCAACACTGCATGGGATTTTTGTTAACTGTGTCCTGCTGACAAATGATGTTGAATATTACAGTACTGAGAGAACAATACTAGTCTCAATTTAAAGGGATAGTCCTGGAGAAACAGAGATTAGCTCTCAATGGAGAGTTTAGTTAATGGTTAATTGGAGTTTATATACATTTGCTTGAAGCTCGGTTTCTCAATCAAAATGACAATGAAAAAATACTGTAACAATATATTAACTGTAATAATCCATATGTTGTAGTACTGTATCATTAGGAATAATGGTTGCTTTCCGTTTTAGATTAAAGCAATTAGATCATGTTGTGCAGTATATGGTTTTTCTTTATATACTGTGAAACTGATAAATCATGCTAGTTTCACTCAAGGTCACCATACTGTGAAAAGTTCATACACAGGCACATTTTGGGTAGATCAAAGAGGAATTTAGGAATGAAAACAAGGTCAGGAACTTTATTTTAAATGTGAAGAACTACAAAATGGGTAACATCTATTATCATTGAGACTTTCACCCAAAAGCAGAGTAAGCACAGGTCGATGTGTTTCTTTGAAGCACAAGCAAACACACCGAGTCCGGGTCTAGGTTTGCTCCTCAGTAAGGGTTATTTCACTACTATAAAAGTGGTTATACACAAGAGGACAGAATTGATCAAGAAAAGAGTTACTTCTACATGACAAAACCAAACAAATGCTTTTTGATGAAAATTCACAGCAGATTTACAACAGGTTGAGGACATGATCTGAGAAAAGGACAGAATCCACTGTGCATGCAGTCTAATAGTAAAACAAATATCAGTGATCACAAGGTGCTTACAGACTGACAGGAACAATGAGCAGTTAATTGAAATTACTAATGATTTTTCAAACTGTTTGATTAAGATTCTGATTGTAACACAGATAGTCATGTTTGAATACAAATCCTGACTGACATGCAGAACAACTCTCATAAAGAGGAAGATTTAAATGATTATTTTCAAGATTACAGTGCCTGCTGATTTCTATGAGAACAGAGGACAAGTATATTTTTTTGTAGATCAATCAGATTATATTTATAGGTTATGTGAGTGACAAGCAGGTCCACAGCTGAGTGTTGGGCAGACAGGTAGTTGGTGAGGAGTTGGGCCTGGAAAAAGCAGCTGCCAAAGAGCTGTCATGGAAACAGGTAAGTAATCCAGGTGGGCACTTTGACAGGAATATCTTGGCTTGGAGTGGAAACACCTTTCTGCCTTCTAGTAATGAAGGAGGTGCAGTTCAATGGAAAAAAAAAAATAAAAAATCCACAATCACAGACACATCAATGCTCCAGAACCATAACAGATTGAATTTATATTCTGTTAGGTTTGCTTGCACTGCACCTTTTTCTTTTACTTTTTTTAAAGGTTGATGTACTTTACTTTCACCTTGAATATTATGCTTTTACAGAAGATGCCATTATTTCTGCCCTTTGCGATTACAAGACAAGGTTAAATAATACAAATGTTATTAAACTGATAAATATTGCTCTTGCATCCTTTGTCATATCTTAAAAATCAACTAACAGTATCATTCCTTACCTTTTTACTCTACTGATGCTTATGTATTTAAAATTTATATGAGCAAGGACAAGACATAAAACAATGTTACAATTAAAAGAAACCCTCTATAGGCTCTCTAGCCAAAGGCTAATTTGCAGGCCTGTTTAGGGTTAGAAGTTAGACTTCAAAACTAATAATACAAAGAATCCTACATAAAACTAACAGTAAAACAAAACTTCAAAAAGATCAAGAAGTTCACCTGTAAAACTATTATTACAAAGAAGGTTATTTTAAACAGTAAAATAAGACTTCATTAAGGAAAAAAATCAATGCATAAAATCTTCTGAGCAGTGTTCATATATTTGTCTCTGTTTGAGCCATTGTTTCATATAAAAGATACAAGTTTTAAGGTTAGCAAATTGTTTAATTACTAGTGGAAAACCATTACAAAATGGGGGCCCTTTAAATTGCTGTAAATGCCAAAAGAAATACATCTTGAAATATCTTGGTATAATTTTGAGGCCACATTTCCCACCCTTAACTTTTTACTTCGCTCCATCCCCATACTCCTGCAGATTTCACTCCTCCAATAACATCTTGAGCACACTAATTAGAAAAAAAAATCACAGAACATAAAACAGAGCCTCCTTTATAGATGAACCTTCCTTCTGCAAATTGTTTGCACAGCCATAGGTCACCACAAGGATACTAAGGGCATCTGATATAGGTTTGCCATCTAATTTTAAATCAATCAGAATCAGAATCAGCTTTATTGCCAAGTTCATGCATACAAACAAGGAATTTGCCTCCGGTACACTTTGCTCTTTTGTTCTTTTTTTGCATTACAGAATATACAAATTTACAATTTACAATTTACAATGTACAATATACAATGTACAATGCAATATTCTGCATTACGGAATATACAAATTTACAATTTACA
>JAHUTJ010042048.1:0-23001 GCA_036250325.1 Characodon lateralis
GTCACTGACTGGATGCAATCTGCTGGGTTTCCTTAGATAGAAAAACTTTTTATCCAATTTGAATAAATAACTAACTCTGACTGCACTGTTCAATGGTTAGGATTAATTGGAATCTATGTACCTGACTGTTGTAAAGTGTCTTGAGACGACATGTGTTGTGAATTGGCGCTATATAAATAAAACTGAATTGAATTGAAATAATTCAAAACATCTTTCATATATGAGATTCTTCAAAATAACTCCCCCCCTTCCTTGATTACTGCTTTTCTTGCTTCTCTTGGCATTCTCTCGATGAGCTTCATGAGGTAATCACCTGAAATGGTTTCCCCAGTCTTACAGGAGTTCCCAGAGACAAACCATTCAGTGAGAAGGTGTGTCCAAACTTAAGACTGGTAGAGTGTGTGTCATGATTGATTAGAATGTTGACCTTAGAGATTGTTAGATAGTCTACAAGGCTGCAAACTGTAATTTATCCATGACAGATTGGATGTAATACAGAAGACATTCTGAGTGTGTTGGTGGGAGAGCAATAAAATTCTAGTAATAATAATAATAATAATAATATTCACATCTGTACTGAAGTAATAATGGTAACTTCGATGAATGGGCACAAAATTATCCATCCATACATCCATTGTCTATAACCAGCAGTTGCTCACAGTTATGATGATGCAAAATGTTATTTTACACTGATATACAACTATTATGTAGCATCAGTGAACTTTTCCTGAGTGCTGTTGTTGTTTACTTCTTAAACTAAAATAAATTGTTTTGAGTTTGGCAAGATCCGCGCCGGACACAAGGTGGCGCCCCGGGGTGTTGGTGGCTCAGTTGGCAGAGCACACGCACCATGTGCAGAGGCTATAGTCCTCAACGTGGTTGAACTGGGTTCGATTCCTGACCTTGGGTCATTTGGTGCATGTCTTCCGCTTCTCTCAAGATCAAGCGCCATTTGTATTAAATTCATCTGCGTGTCACCAATTACCCTAAATGTAAAAAGGGGAAGTTTAGGCTGAAATAAGTTTGGGAGAAGACCAGCATGGGGGCATCTGTCTGGTGCTTCTGGTCTCTAACAGGTTTGTTCCTTGGCTGTGCTTGAACATGCATGTTTGCTTACATTTAAAAGAAATGATTCCCTTTTTTATATTACCATTACAGCCAAATGATTGTCAGTTTCAATTAGTGCAAGAAAGTCACGACTTCTGATAAACGTCAATGATCTCTGGAAAACCATGCACCTTCTTGGTTGAGAGTTTCTCTAGTCAGTACAGCTTAAAGCAGATTTCATTATTTGTAGCAACAGCTTTCTGCACATATCCAGTCTAGCATAGATTTACCATTACAAACACTGAAAGGTGAGCTCCTATCAGGTTCTGCCCTCCAATCATTCTTATTCAGACAGAATAAGTTAAAGAGCACCAGCAAGCTAAACTCTCTGCGGAGGGCAGTGGCATTCATCACCAAGTAAACACAATCAAACAGCTGCCACCACCAAAGATTTATGGAAATTAGCTGGAAAGCATGTATGATCAACACAACTACAACTGAAGTTACCGGTTTTGTAATTGCCAGTGGGAGGTACCTCTCTTCCACCCGCTTTTTAAGCACCTATTGTTGCCTTCATCACTGTAATAAATCACAGCAGAGATACAGCTGCTGTTTTGTACTAAAAGTAGGAAAACGCCCTGAGCAACATCAAACCCAGTTACAAATAAATCAAAGAAAAAAGTAAAGAAAGCAGACAACAAAATCGGGCTGTACATAAGATTTTATCCTCAATGCATACGTTACTTAGAAACAACAATGAAACAGCCTTTTGCGGCTATTGAAAGCGCTCCCTGACCCACATCCTCTGACTTAAGCAGTCAACAGCTGGAAGAACTGCCTCAGACCAGAAAGGGTACATTTCAGCCTTACAGAAGTAAAGTTTTACTGTCCAACTTCTCTTTAGGTTTTTAAAAACAATCGAAACACAGCTGTCATATTTGGGTTATGTTTAGTCTAGTCTGTGTGAAAATTAAGCAAAAAAAAATCTCCACTATGCTGCCAAGTTACAGATGTGTTAGCTAGAAATGGAGCTACTTCTAACGCTCTCCGTTACGTTCAGCAACTTTGGCACCATTAGCTGTGTCAATTGTGAGCTTTTACTGCAGCGGGACTCTATCCAACAGGCTGAAAATAATATCAGCTCGCAAAATGTAAATTCTTGACACTTGGACTAAATCAGAAAATTCTTGCACACCAAATATACCTCTGCAAAATTAATATTGACAATGTTCATTAAAAAAAAAATGACAGTGAAGCAGTGGAATTTGAGGCCATTTTCATATACTAACCTGTCTTTCAGTAATTTCCTGTTTAGTGGCAAAAATAACTATTGAAATGGCAGTCATTAAAAAGTATGTTAATAATAATAAAATAGCTCTGATGTCCTCTGAATCAGAGTACAGAAAGCAGAGTATTTTGTAGATTAGAATTTGAGACATAAACTTAAAACTCAAAATTAGAATATTGCCGTGGTGTAGGAGTGCAACAGCATGAAAATTTAGCATCAGAAAATTCGTACAAATTCATGACATTTGTCAATTTGTGAAATTTTAATTAAACTTGAGAGTGCATGTTGAAGACTCTTATTGTGAAGGTTTGAAAGGACGTTGTGTCTCAGTTTATCTGCTGCATTATCACTTGGGCAGTTTTATCAAGTGTAAGCAAATTGCTGTTGGTCCAATAATCCTTACAAGCTGGTAACAAATTAAAACGGACAAACCAGGCTATTCAGGAGAACGCATACAGCCAACTAAACATCAAAGCTGCAGTAGGTAACCTTTGTAAAAATGTAGTTTTTACATTTTTGTTAAATCTATCACTATGTCCTGACAGTACAATATAAGATAGATGATCTGTGAAGAAATCAAGATCTTCTAGCTCCTCCCAGTGGTATTACTGCCAATAACAGAAACAACCAATCAGAGCTAGGAGGAATGTCATAGCATTGTCAATCACGCTCATGTACGCACTGCTCACGCCCCTCTCTTCCGCACAGCGCAAATCGTCGCTCAAGATTGCCACTATGCTGCAGCTGTGCTAATGGTTTGAGGACCACGTTTGCAGTCAAAGTATGGGCAGGCCATGGTCATAGTGAAGGGAGGCCTGTAGCACAGCTGAGAGCAAGGTGGAGGGTTCTGTAAGATGAGCTTGTTCAAACATTCAGACTAAGTCCAAAGTTTCCTCAGAACTCCATACTGCAGCTTTAAGGGAGTGTTTGCTGATGCAGAGTGAGTGAATGCCAAAGGTGAAAGCTAAGGACAGCTTCGTTAGATCAATTAAATAATGTACATAGACGGAGTTTCAATTGTCGTGCAATAAAAGAAGCCACAATTTTTTTTTTTTATTGGCTTTGTCAACCTTACTGATCGCTTCCTGACACTATGGGCCTTTAAGTACGTTTGAGTGCCCTATATAAAGTGTAAACTAAAATCCATGTATAAACTGATGTACAAATAAATATGCAATTCAGGGACAGTGAAAGCTATTCCTTTAAAACCTTAGACAGCAACCATTCTGACAACTAGGGACTTTCTATCTTTTTTTTAAAAATTTAAATATGAAAAGAGACCAGACAAACAAATATCGCACACCAACATCTTTAAGCATCATGTTATTCGCAGATAAGCAAGCAGCAATGAACGATGCAGTTATTGGCCGATGCAGATCTCCAGCTGAAAAGCATTTCTTCACCAGCACTCCAAGAACACAGCTCCGACCACACACTGGTCTGTTTCTCCGCCTCTGCTCTGTTCATGGCGGCTCGCCTGCTTGCTCAGCAAGCAGCAAGTCGCCGCTTAAGAGTCTCCTTCTCTCCCTCACTCATACTTTCCCTCAGGAGCCTGCGGCTTCAAGATGGCTGGAATTCCCATAAAGTCCAATCTATACTGGGCGCAGCCATAACCGCCGTAAATCACTCTGACAATATTTGTCGTCCGTTACCACCACGGCGTCTGGATGGCAACGGGAAAGGTGGGCAGGGAGCGAAGAGCTGGCCGATAAAAACTGCAGAGACTGGGAAAAGTTGATGAAGCATTAAACATGTGACAGGCGAGATTTCCCACCGAGTTCAACATCTGCACAGGAGACGGACTCACCTACAGCACTTCTAAACGTTTCTAAGGGATCCAGCTGACACAATGAACAGCTTTGAGTTACAATTGTGAGCAAGGAAATAAAAATGAAGGTTAAATGCATCTGTTAATTTTTAGAAAAAGTAAGAATTTGCTTTTGATTATAATTAAGTCAAGTCAAGTTCATTCATATAGCGCTTTTCAGCAACAAGGCACTCAAGGCGCCTCAAGTTGAATACTTCCTATCATGAATGGATATGAAAGGATCGGTCTTTTCTTGGCCGATACTGATTTTCAGTTTAGTTTTCAAGTTCCAACCTGCTGATTCTGTCCAGTTCCAATTTTGATTTTTGTGGTTTTCCAAAGAACTGCAACGTTTAAAAAAGAAAAATGCGCTGCAGATTCTTTAATGGAGGTGGTAGTTTGAATCCAACTAAAAATGAAAAAGAAATGATATGATTAGCCCCATTTACACATCAAATCAAAAGGCTTTAACCTTTTTCTGATTTTTATTAGACTAAAAGAAATGGATAAAATTCCATGCAGTTGGTTGATATCTTTACAGACTGAAAATTGTTGGAATACATAGTTTGTATGTATTTAATGAATAATATCTCTGGTCTACCTACTGATGCATCTCTAAAACTTAAGTAAATGAAATTGGCATGGCAAGACAGATGGAACGCTTAAAACGTTTTATTTTTATTTTTAAGCAGTAATGTTTTAAATAAATTAACAATTCATATAATAGTAAATCTTAGCTGTTTTGAGTCACTGTCCTGCTGGAGGACCATTGACTAACAACTGAGGTTGGGCTTAAATTAAATACTCAAAAATGACACAATGTCACTTTCTGGATTTTTGTTTTAGATTCCGACGCTCACCGTTGAAGAGTACCTATGATAAACATTTAAGACTTCTACATGCTTGCAAACCTGCAAAATCTGCAGTGTATCAAATACTTGCTCTCCTGGGCCCACTGATGCCGCTGTGACACTGCCACAGAAACACACCGAGAAAAGTCGACAGAAACACCAGACATGCACAGACAACTCATGGGACATAAACACAGCAACATGGCAGCAAAGAGGTGCATGCAGGTTACAGAGAGAGAGGTGAAGCTACAACATCATCGTTTCAGAAAAGACTCATTTTCGGAAACATGCGTTTTGAAATCTTTCCACTCTGGAACCTGGTTTCAAAACTGTTCTTTTTTGGTCACCCAAAACACCGGATCCGTGTGGACGCAACGCCTAAATGACAAAATACTTGACCAGATACATCGAAGCTTGTCTCCATGTGGGCAGGGCCTTCGATCGTGCGTGAGGGTACGGTGTCTTGCTTATTCTGGCAAAGGGTGATGGGACTTTTAAAAGTTTACAAAACGTCTGCCTAATAAGAGCCCTACTTCACACTTGACCTCCAGCAGCACTGAGTAAATCCCAGCAGACTCTAAGGTTTATTGAGCCAACACATTAGAGGTAGTCATTATTCAAACAGGGAAACAGTTCACAGAAAAGCCTTTTTTTAGCTTCTACTTGAGGGTCTTTACAAACATGACGGGGAATCATCTCCTGGTACAAACCGTGTTAACTACGCAGTGACAGGTCTGGTCTCATTGGTTTGCTACATCCATTCAAACCATATTTGTTTTTAAAATGGATGAGCCGAACACACACACAAACAGGGTCTCTAACAAAGTCACACTTCTGTCCTCTGGAGAAAAGAAAGAAAATTAAACGGACTTTTCCAGTGAAACAGATAATAATGAAAAGACTAAAAATGTCAATAAAACGCATGGAGCAGCACCGACGTGAAAATCACTATTACAATAATGTGAATTTAACCAGTCGAAATAAGTCCTGACTGCATGTTCTAATTTTAAAATGTTTTAAATTATAATGCCTTCATCTCACTGGGAACATAAACATCTTGGCCTCTACTGTCAACTGAGGACACAATAACACGACAATCCAACAAGCTGAATATGTTTTTAGCATGCAAAGATAAAAGGCATCAAACACTGCATTCCCAACAATCCTCTGCTATATTAGTAATGCACACAGAAATACTGTGTTGACAAAATATTAGCGATATATCGTTCAGGCCGAAAAACACCTTTTACTAAATGCTTTTTTTGCGATGGCACAAACCAGAGATGCACCAAAAGATCCAAGACGATTTTCAACCTGACTGGCGCTAACCGGTGATAACCGGTCAAAAACTCAAAAATCGAATCTTTATCTGACAGCGAACACACCAAGCTGAGTGCAATTAGGTCGCTCTGACAACAACACTCCTTGGTGCAGATGCGGTTACTGAGTAAAGACAAAAAAAATAGCTGTTTTAAGAAAGAATGAGGTTTTTATAAATGAAGTCAGAGTTAGATCAGCTGGAAAAGCTGGAGTTGGACACCAGCAAACTTTAGGAAACTTTTGGAAATTTCCTTTGAGATAAGAATCTGGATTCTTGCGGAAATACACACCTTAGTAATGCTAACCGCACTGATCGCTAATACGGTCATATTCAACAAATATGCATTCTGATGAGGCTTATTTGTCAGATTTGTCAGAAAAGTACCTTAAGCAGTTATTAAACGTATTTTTCATCAAGCCCACATTTCTATATTAAAACGATTGTCTTATTGGCCTGATGCAATATTCAAATCTTAAATGTCTTGTTATCGTTAACTGTAAGGGGAAAGATCATCAAACTTAACAGAAATTAAAACTTGAAAACATCAGCACGTGTTTATTTTGTATATATATATACTGATCTACACATTTTTGCAAAATTTCTTGCTGACAAACAGGCCAACAGTTGCACCATGGGTAAACATTATTATGACTAAGAGAACTTCACAAAGCTGTATTGTACCTTATGACAGTTTTAACTTTTAATGAGAAAAGAACACGCTTGAAGTGTTACCCTGGTTCCAGATTATAGCCTGCATTTGGTCACTTTATCATAAAAGCCTACGATCTTCAAAACTATGGCGGTGTCTTATATTTGTGAACAAAACATAGTTGTTATGGTTCGCACAAAAGCTCCTTTGTAAAGTTGTTAAAGAGCCTTTCTTAGCGCCATACACCCACAAACAAACATGAGATCAGATCCTTACAAGGAGAGCTTGTCAGAAAAGGGCTGAGCAAGGCTGTGCGCTTTCCTTTTGAACTTTTTTTTCTGATGGTCAACTGAAAAAGTGCGCGCTCAAAACCGTTGCCAGCAGCTGAACAAGGATGGGAGTACAGCAGGAGCTATTTTTGGGGCACAGAGCGTAACCGAAGAACTGACAGGCCAGCTGTGTTTCCACAGGTTCATGAAAAGGGAGGAGGTAGAGGAGAAGAGAGCAGAGCAGAGGACGAAGAGGAGGAGGGATGGGAATGTAGCAATGATCATATTTTTACTGGCATCACCCTTGCTCGGGGTTTACACAAACTACATCCTGGGCGGTAATGCAAGAGCCCAGTGAAGAGAGGCTGTGACGTTATATTGGGTTTCAACAAGGCTGAGGTGTAATAAAGAAGGGTTTTCCCAAACATGACCATGTCAAAGCTCAAAGACCTCTGAACTCTTTCCTGCCGGAAAGTTAGTTCTGGTACTGCTGGGACCCTCATCGGTAAAAAGACCTCTCTGACAATCTTGAACATGAAACGCCTGATAAAATGAATAAAAGAATGAAAAAGTTCAATAAATAAAATGGATTTATTTATATAGAAAGGTTAGTCCTGGCAGTGTGAAGCGGTATTTAATGAATTAGGACACCATGTTCTGATGAGGCTCATCTGTCCGATTAAATGTACCTTTTAAAAGAAAAAAGCAGGTATGAAACGTATTTTTCATAATGCCAACATTTCTGTATTAAACGTTTTGTTTTCATTAACTGTTAGCAGAAAATCATCAGAATTATTAGAAATAAAGGCTTGAAAACATCAATCTGTGTGCAATTAATCTATAGAATGTGTTTTACTGAAATAAAGTAAAATCTTTATAATATTCTGACAACCTCATAAGGCCAATTTGGACAACACAAAAAATACATAAAATAAACACCACACTAATAATAATATTAACAATAATAATACCTAACACATAACATTGAAGTTTTTTAAAGATTACAAATGAACTAATTAATTAATCGCTTTTTTAGAGATGAAATAAAATATATCAACTCTCATTCAATCATTACATGTCTTTTCTTATGAATGTGCTATTTCTGCACAGCATGTAAACTGTAACCAACACTAAATGTGCCAGAATAACAGTTTGCATACTATTCCCATGACCAGACATCTGCCTTAATGTTTTACAGACTCTTGGTTCTGTATAGTGTGTAGTCCTTCACCCATTAGCATGTGATTCTGGTGATAAATTCTAAATAAATGGGTAATTTAAGCCACAAGAAACTCATTATTGGCTCGGCTCGGTCAAACGCCACAGGAAGCAGAGATAAGGTGGGCTTTTACCCTCTGAGGTAAGGCTAATGTGTAATTTTAACAAACATTAGCAAAGAAATGCTAATTTAGAAAAAGAAAAGGATGGCTTTATTTACCTCTGCAGTCCGGAGGGAGGGCGGCTTTTTTAAAGCCAGCTTAAAAGACGTTTCCATGGCTCCGGTCATTTTCATAATTTCGGTTCAAACCCACTTCAGGTTTATTTTTTATTGTTTTACTCCTTTATAATGTAAGTTTATGCCTCCTGGCTGCTCCTTAGCCGAACCGAACAAAAATCACATCCTCGTGGATATCGTGGTCGTCCCTGCCAAACGTGGATGGAGTTTAATCCAAACGAACCGACCGGGAACTCCGTCTTCTCCTGGAGAAGAGGGGGGAGAAAAAAAAAACTTCACTTTCAGCCGACTCGCTGTTACTGCGGGTGCGAAAAATGTTAAACGCCATTAAAGTGTGACAGAAAGTGACGTATGTGTGACCTGCTCGCTTGTTTTCGGCATATTTGGGGCAGAGAGTGAAACTCCAGTTCGGTAGCCACCGTCAGTCGTATCCAGAAGTTCAGATTTTTGATCCCTCCTCCAGCAGAGCTGTGAGTTGACGACATCTGTTAGCTCGGTCGTAGTGCTGCGTTCACAGCTATCGGGAAATGACAGCCACAGCGAACAGCCAAGTGTTTATAAAATATTCACAGTCCCTTCAGTTTCTTAAAAGAAATTAATTTCATAAAGCTGACTTCACACAAAAATTGAATGAAACTTCTTAGTAATATGTAACAGACACTAAAACATTTAAAGCATTGCTCTGGTATTATTCAAATACATTGTTGTTTCTCCGGCTTTTAAAATCAATTTATATGTTTGTTTTTATGTTAAAACATATTCATATTTAAAACATGCTTATTTTTCTTCTTTAGTCTTGCACAATAAACCTTTTATAAATACAGCCAACAAATGCTTAAAGCTACCAGCCAGACTGAGATTATACTTATGATATATTTTGTGACACAGCAGATGTTTTTCTGCTTGTTTTGTGCTTTAAGTTGTTAACTAAGATAAAGTTTGTTTGTGTTGATGTCATCAACACAAACAAAAACAGAATTAGCCATTTTTTCTTCAGTGCACCTTAAAAATAAAATGTTGCATTTTGTAAAATCTTATAGTAAAAAGCCAAACTTCTTAACCAAGCAAGTTTTTATTGGCATTATTAATTTGTTTGTGGAAATTAATACACCACTGGACAGTATGTTTAGTTGTTAAAAATAAAGAGTAAAAATTGCCTTTAACCAGCTTGAGAGTTACATTTCTAAATACCATAGATACCAAGCAAGTTGGTGTCAACATAAAATATAGAAAACGCACATTACCATAATAATATATTTAGTGTCACCATTTTTCAATGGGGTAGTACATCAAATTAGACGATGATTTTCATGTTTGGTCTTGTGCCAGTCCAAATGAAACAGAGAAAAACTCACATTTTTTCATGCTTCTTATTTTGTATTTGTTGAGATGATAGGGCTGTATTACAAAATATAGCTATGCATTAAATTACTGATTGTAGTGGTGGTTATACCCCTACCCCTATGTTTCTAGGTGTGTCCCTGGAAACTCTTTTTTTAGTGGGCTGAAAAGCCAGGCCCCTCTGCCCCCACGCTTCACAGGAACAACCTGGCTGCCCTACTCCTTACAAAAACACAGACTTAAGAGTTAAGAAGGAGATTAAACATTATTTCTTCCAACTTTACTTTTTTTTTTTGCTTAGAATAACTGCCTGACTTTACCACAAAGTCAGAAGGAAGTTGACCCAGAGTTGCTCATATGTGTACTACCTGCATAGTTGCCATGAGCCATGTACTTTCCTTCCTTCCTTCCTTGCATGACTGTGGTGTGTTTGTGTTTTCTTTATACCTCCTGCTCCGAACTGAGAAGGACAGGGTGGGGCTGAAGACTGGTGAATTTAAAAGGTGGAGAAAATGCGGGGTCCAGATGTGGGGACCACTAGACGTCAAGGTGCCACCTATCATTAAAACAAAATTACATTTTTTCTGCAATCAGGGCTCCTTCACATGTCTCATGTCAAATTTCCACATATTTCCAGGCTGAAATGTCAAGTTGGTGGTCGTGTTTTAGCTCGTTTAAAAATAAATAGAAAAGTTCCACATTAGCAAACATTTCTAAGGTCAGAAATGAAAAAGTTACATGGAACCTGTCAAAAATAAAATTAAATAAAGAATAGAATGATGAATGTCCAAAAATGGATGCATGGATTAATGAAAAGAAAAAAAAAAAAGGATGGGATGATGAATGACTGATTTAGAAAACAATGGACAGATGCATGGATGACAAAAAAGATGGATGCATGAGCTGATGGAGGTAAAAATGGGATGGGATGATGAATGTATGAGAAACGGATGGATGAATGGACGACAAACCAATCAACGGATGCATGATTGGAATAATGGAGACAAAATATGGAATGATGGAGACGTCCAAAGGGTTAGATAAAAGATTTAATGATGGAGAACACACAGGACTGATGACTAAAAAAGCGTCAAAGGATGGAGAGATGATAAACAGATGAATGAAGGGATGGAGTGACAAAGGAAATGCGAACAAACTGATGATAGGACGGATGAGTACTAAAAAAAAAAAAAAAAAAAAAGAAAGGCACAGGGAGTAATGTTTGGAAACAAATATTTGCCCATATTTCTCCAGACTGGGTAGGAAGCCTGTGTTAAGTTTTAAATGAATTATGCAGCTCTTGAATGATTGTAAAATGGGTCGTTTTATATCTAGAGACAGTAATTCAGACTCAGTTCTGCTGTTAACAGAAAGCTGAAGGTGCTTGACTTAAAGCTGTTATGACACGTCATGTTCTGAACCAAGACATTTATGCATGTCGGCCCTGGAATCGCCCATTTTTCCTCAAGGAAATGCATGAAAACCCAACATATTTCCACCTTTGATTTAGTGACAGAAAACACTTTCAGAAGTCAAAATTCTCTGCATTTTTATTGCACAACATTCCCAGAAAATTGGGAAAAAAAAACATAATTGGAGGAGACAATTCATAAAAGACATTCTGTACAAATACATGGAAAAAAACCCCCGACAATGTACAGTTTACACAACCCATTACACATAGGAGCAACTAAATAATTTAGTCATGTACAAAGAGGGAAAAGCTGATATACAAATCCATAATAGCCATCTTGTACAAAGGTGGGCTGATACAGTGGAACATCTTTAATATACAGAAGCATTTAATAACAGCAAAAAGAAACATTCGTGCCTTTTCTCCATTAAGACTTGGATTATATTCAGGCTACAACTTGGATGAGCAAACTGAAAACCACTGTCCACTTTTCAGGCTTACAGTGCTGACTACAGTTGCCCTTTTATATCAATAGAAAGCATTGTATTTGATTTATTACATGACATAAAAGCCCGTAGTCTCAGCTCAGGAATAATTGTTTTAAAAAGCACAGGATGATGGCAAAACTTTCTATTTCTGTATTTTGAGAATGGAAAAGCAACAGAAAGTGTTGCAAATTAGGAGGTTTCTCTGTGTTTTCCTGCAGCAGGTTTTACTTAATGTGCAAACAGAAGGTGCAAAATTAAAGTCTTCATCTTACTCCGAAAAAAAAAAAAAACACAAAAAAAAAACAACAAACACTTTCTGCTTACCGGGCATTAGTTAAATATCAGCTAATTTCCAGAAAACAAAATCCTGCTGTAGTTTTTGTTCTGTGTGAAACTGTCATTCGATAGTGTTAACCAGTACATATGCTCTCATGAAAAAGCCCACTGTGCTCCTCTAGTCCTGTTTCTGTGCCAGACATCGAAGACGTAAACAAAAGGTGACAGATGTAGAAATGTGAGAAAATACTTCAGCATTTTGGCTGGAAAACACAGATAATAGAGGTCTTAGGTTTTCCACAATATAAAAGGGGCCCTTCTCACTTTGAGATGCAAAAATACATGTCTTCAGTTTTTAAGAAATAAAACAGCCTTCCCTTTTACAGAACACAGCATATAGTCTACACAGTTGACATTCCTTTGATTAAAATTTCCGCTAAAGTTTTCCTCACGGTTTTCTGTGGGGCAACCTTAAATCTGACATTGCCCATAAGAAGATCTGAGGTAGTGAAGTACCTTGGATAAAAGCATCAAAGCACTTTTAGCAATTTCAAATATACCTTTTACTTAAAAAAAAAAAAAAAAAAAAAAAAAAAGTATTTTAGTCAGAGGGGGCATCTAATTTTGCAAAACTATTAATTTGATTAAATTAAGAAATCAAACTTGTAAACAAAAACAGAAAAACATAGACAGGCATGGCATGACTGGCATGGGGAATAAACATCCAGGGACATTTAACTTTGTTCAGTTTCAACATGGTGTCCATTACTTCATAGTGCCATGTTTAAGATTGTACAGGAAATGAAAGCAGTTTTGTAATTAAAATGATTTCTAACCATACCATAGGCTTCTTTAAATTTATCCAAGTGAAATTCAAATTTGAAGTCTTTGGCTTTTGCTTTCAGAAAAGTAAGAGTTTTGTTTTAAAACAAACATTCAGGTCATATCAAAGATGCTTCATTCGTCTGCTCAGCTTCAATCCATTTTAATCCTCTGCCGCCACCATGTGGTCAGACATCGACATTGCTCCGAAGTCCGACCCCCATGATGATGCGCAACACCAGTATCGGGCCAAAGCCCCTAGGATGGCCATTAACACAGGTCAGGGGAGAGCTGTGCAGGTATGGACGGCTATTTCTGAGGGCCAAAGTGGGACCACCTGACTGCTATTCTCACTGCTTATTATCTGAGCATCTGTCAAAAGTCTCATAGCAAGATCTGGGCAACGTAAGGGGAGTGAGTGCTGGCCACTGCAGCCAACAGAGGCAGGTCACTGGACTCGATCCTGCAAAGAAAGAGAATATAATGAGACTATACTTATAAACAACTGTGCTGCTCCACTAACAGAAAGGGAAAAACTGAAGTGCTTACCCCAACACCATGCCCAGCTCTTTCACATGGACTCTGGTCTGACCCTTCAAATACTCAGCAAGCATCTTACTCTTAAAATAGATCTCCTGCAGGCGGTCCTCAAGGTGCATTATACACTAATGGGAGACACAGGAGCAATTAGAGCACAAGGACACTACTTTGGCAACAAAACCTGATTTATAAAAAAAAAAAAAAAAGTGGGAAACCTGAAAGGTCTGACGTACAAAATTAGGCGAAAGGTTGAGCTTGTAGAGCTGATAGGTGGACTGCAATATGTTGGCAACCAGGCTGGACACCAAAACTTCTTTTCCCAGCTTGGTTACGTCGGTGACTCTCCTCTGGCTGCTGGCCACCTGGACTGTCCACTTGTCTGTGTCTGCTATAATGCAGACGGCCTCGGCAATAGGCTCATCCAATACAGGATGCTACACAGGACAAAGACGGCCATTTTTATAACGGTAACAATCAAACGGAGCACAACAAAATCCTTGAATGAAAGAAATGAACTGCAAAAAGAAGTTGAGCCTTAATTTGCTGTGGAATACATAAACAACTACTCACAGCTGTCTTTAAACGTTTATTTTTTTTCAGGAAAAATAAACATCTTCATGTCATTTTGGAAATGAAAAATATCTTTGGTTCTTTACCTGAACAGCATGGTTTAACTCCGTCATGAGGCTCGGCCGTAGCTTCTCATCACTCGGGATTCCATGCAGTACGAAGTCTGGAACGTAGGTGGGGCAATAACCTCCAAAGAGAGACCGACCAAAATTGGCAATGGTTGGCTTGGAGTAGTTCTCCACTAATTTTGCCCTTTGGGATCCAAAATATAAAGTGAGAAGTTTTGTTATATTTCAAAGTAAACAATTAGTCCCCTCTCTGAATATTATTAGAAACGGTAAGTTGGACTGAAAAATGAAAGGGACAGAGTTGGTGTGAAGGTGGATCACAGACTTACCCAGGGAAGGGAACCAGCACCTCCTCCTGCCAGTCCTCCGTCTCTTCACTCTCGCTGTCTCCCAATGCACTGTCTGAGCTCTCATTGCGTGGTATTTCCCACTCATTGACAGAGGCCGTCTGGCACTTTTGGTCCCTGTTGCCGTCGTCTCCATCCTGACAGAGAGGGACACACGACCTTGGATCTTTACACTCCTCTGCAGGACAGTTTCTGCAGCAGCAGGTGTCAGAGGAGCCTGTAGAACTGCACCTGCACCTCCTCTGGACAACTGAAGAGGAGTCCCCCTTCCTGCTTGAGCTTAAAGATATGTCCAAACCCGGACTACTTGGTGCACTTGGAAAACTGTGATCCCCCAATTCATGAAGTTGAGAAATTCCGGATGGATTCAGTAAATGTTTGTGCATGGAGTCGGTTTCCTGGTTGTTTATAGTTCTGGACTCCAAATGGTTCTCCGAGTTTAAATAATCATTACAATAGTCTTCACATTTGCTGCTCCACTGGGGACTCTTGCTGGATACCCACTGCAGAGCTGGAGTTGCCTTGGTCTGATTGCTTTGGTCCTCAGCTGCACAGATGTTGATGGTCTTTGAATGTGCTCCTCTCTGCATATAATATTGCTTGTGTTTTTTTAGTTCCACCTCCATCTTTCGTCTGCGACTCTCTGTGTCCGACTCAGGAGACATGGAGTCTCCAATAAGGAAAGTCACCTTTGTTGCAGGCTCTTCGTCCACAGCCAAAGCCATCGGTCCTGTCCCAATGTTTCCAGGTAATACGGGTACTGGCATTGCTCCAGCAGAGGTCTTATCAGGGGGCTTCTTCTCCAAACTGATTCCCGAAGGCCAAAGAAACTGCATCTTGCTGGCCTGGCTTCCAACTGAAGTAGCCGCCTCAGCTTCAGCCTTTTTACAGTCTAGAGTGACGGAAGATATGGATGAATGTGATGCAAGTTCGGAAGGTAAGGAAGAATCAACAAGTTTTAGGTCACCCTTGGTCTCTGTTTCTAACACAGAGCCCGGCTTCCTGGGAGTAGCTGAGCAAACCCGCAGCACCGTTTCCACGGGGACGTCGGACAGCAGAGGGCCACTTAGTTCCCTTTGCAGCTCTCCGGGTTCAGCTGTTGCTGCAGCTCTCATTTGAGCGATCGTGTCCTCAGTGGGCCTCGACTGAAGAACACTACTCCTGGACCCTGTACTCAGGTTGCCGGCTTCCTCAACCTCTTCTTCCTCATCTTCCTCTTTGGGTGGTTCACTGGAGCTGTGCTCCACCCCCATGTCAGTGTATGTACTGCTCTGGAGGCTGTTGTCTGAGCGGTAGCTGCTGTCTTCAGGCTCAATTTGCTGGCAGTGGGCCCCTTGGGACAGATAGTCCCCACTAGGTTTATGGACGGTAACCAGGACATAGTCTGACTCCTCCACCTCCCCTTTTCTAAGTGAGGTGGTGATAAGAGAGCCAGGCATGACGATAGCTTCATCCTCAACGCTGTCTAGCATGTGGGTCTCTAGCAGCTCTGAGCAGCGGATGAAGTACGTGAGGACATAAAGTAGCCTCTGCACCAGGTCCTGCCTGCGCCCGACTACCACTGTTCTTGACAGCCGCACCGGAGACCCTATAGCCCCGTATAGGTCCCCTACAAAGAGCAAAAGTTTGAAAAAAGAAAAAGAAAAAGCTGCATCAGTGTTGGTTTTGTGAACTAAAACATGTACACGTTTACAATGATTTCAAAACAGCATCAAGAATTCTTGGCCTGCAGCTTTGTTAGGCCAGTACAAGCGGGACCCATCACACCCTGCTTTCCTGCCCTCGACACTTTGGGTGAGTAATTAGATCCAGATCCACCCAATTCTAAAAACAGCTCATATCCTCAGGCAGCGAGGACCCTAAACTCTCAAACCCTATTATCTGAATGAAATTCAGTTAACTGGACTGCAGCTTCAGTTACTGAGCAGTAGGTGTCAGCATTAACAAGCTCTCCAGATGTTTTGGGTTCTTCTTGTAACCCTTAGAGAGGAATTACTTTCCTGATGAATCTACAAATCATCTACTGCTACTTAAACTCAAGAACTACGATGGATTTTTGTAAGAACAAATTGCTTGACAAACAACAATCTCCTACATGAATTATGGAAAAACATAACTTTAGAAAAGACTTCTCCAGATTCCTAATCATGTCAGTGTTTCACAACTGGATGACTAAGACCTCATTCTAAAATTGATGACTTATCTTAGGTTTTGTGTAAAGAAACAATAAATATTTGTGCGCACAAACCGTTCCAGAAGGTCTTTATCAATGCTTCATGCAGGGAAGATTATCTTGTTTTAACTTGTCTTCATGGAGTAATGATTAACGGTGTCATGTTACAGTCAAATTAAAGTAAAAACACAACTTATGTTTACATCCCTTTCATACAAGAGCTTTGACAGAAGAAAGTACTCCATCTTCAGGAGTGTTTGTGCGACAGCGGGAGAGTCTCACCAAGCTGTGCCCAAAGAGGATTGTAGGGATGCGTCTTCGCCAGCATGTCTACGCTCTGGGAGGAGTGCTTCTCCAGGAAGATCTTTATAGGAGGCTGCCCATTGGGCATTACAGTGGGCACCCAAGCCAAATGATTGGTCAGGATGGCTGTTAATAACGCAGGAAGGAACCTGGAAAACAGGATACAGCGTGGTCAGAAAAGAGATTTTTTTTCCCTTCATTGAAAATCATCTTGCTTTAATTTCTTGTTCCCTCCTGACCTTATCGGGTAAAAACAAACTTCCTGTCACCACATGGAAAACATTGACCCGACTTTTCTTTTCAGAACAAGCCACTTAACAGAAAGTGTTGCGAAGCTCACATTAGCAGAAACACACATGAACACACTCTTTTCTCATGATTCACTTCTCATTTCTCACGACTCTACTTCCCTTCCTGTCTTATGACTCAAAGCAATAATGGAAGCCCAGTTCCATCATGTGCCCGAACAAAGCAGTGACAACAGCAGCCATCAACCACATCAGTCACAGGGCTTAGTGATCGGACCCCTCAATAAAGACATAATGTGATACAGCAGAACCAAAGGTTCCCATGGTAACCGGATGCTCCGTGTAGTTAACGGCACGGAGATGTAGCCCGGAGTACGTCAGGTTAACCAGTAGAAATGGAAACTTCAACTATGAAGTCATGCTTGTTAGGAAACAAACGGCTACCTAGGAGATGCAGTGTCCATTTCAAAACTATAGTTAGTGAGTGTGTGGGGAGTCTCAGTTTACACTAACATGGGACAATGCAGCAGAACAGATTCTCTTAAAAGGGTTGTTGACAGCGCCAATCATCACAAATTAATCAGTCAGTTCAGAATCTGTCAACTTTCCCTTGATTGCTTCTGATTGGTGATCTGCAGGTCAAACACTGACAAACCAAATGTTTTTTCAATCTATTCATGGTCTAGAAAAGTAGCCCTCAACAGTGCTGCACACTTTTTTTTTTTTTTTTTACAGTTTTTCTTGCGTTTATGATTCCAGTTTTTTTTCTGTCTGTCAGCCATAATGACTGGATCCAAATAAACATTATGTGTGAGCACAAATACTCCTTTTTATTTGATTTTAATCAGTTTAGCTGCGTTGCAGAGTTCTATTTAAAACCTTTATTGAACAGCTCAAGTTCTTAATAATGCATTGATTGCTCTTTGTGTATCTTGCTTACAGTACATTGTCTTGCATAATATCTTTAAAATTAAATGAAATATAAAACTCTAAACCGAACTGTTCCTATTGTTTAAAGAGATGAGAGAAAGTGACAGAATGACTGGATTTTTCTCTGACATTAGAGAGTAAAGCTTTATGAAACACTGCCCAGGCCACTGCCTCCTGTTAAAAAGCACGTAAATACATTTAGATCAGATGGGAGCACCGAGTTAAAAAGGCTTGCTCATTTTAAACTGAATATAAATCAACTGTCCTGAATATGTTCAACAAATGTCCTGCAACTGATTCATGAGTGTACAATTAGCTGCAGTTTGAGACTGCCAGGGATCTTTTCATTCAGTTTTTTTTGCTTCTAAAGGCAGAGAAGTAAACAGAATAAGGCTGAAGCTGTCACACTGAGAATGGGAGGGAGTGTACCATCAGGCTTTGTTGAGAAGAGAATGAAGAGTGTGTGTGGATTTGCAATTATTTTTCTGATAATCGGCTGGTTTGTCTGAGACGTCACGCAACTGATAAAAGAAGCAGATGTAGTAAAAGGAGACGCTCAACTGGTTTTTGGAGGCCTGCTCCGTCAGTAAGGCGAGCTCCCTCATGAAGTGGCCGCAGAGCTGGTTCTTCTCTGATGCTCCGGACATCATAGTCAACCAGACAGGCTCGGCCACGCGGGGCATTGTGTAGAGGTCACAGATGGTCATCCTGGAGACGAGGTATGGCAAGAGAGGAATGGAGAGGGGAGAAAAAAAAAAAAAACGGGACGAGGGGGGAAAAGAGAAAACAGACACATTATTGTCTCACATTGGAAACAAAGGAGATCTTAGTTCACAGAGCTTCACTTTCTGCACTGAGGCTATGGGAGACCCTCACTGTGTGTATTGTATGCATTTGTCACAGTCCGACCAATTTGTCTGCTCACACACAACTCTGTGTTGGAATGAACGGTGTAAGTGTGTGTGCATGTATGTCCATCTGTATGTTGCTCGGCTCTTTAGGTATTTGTCCATTCAGAACAACTCGACTCCTCCGTGAAACTTGGTGCGTTGGCGAGCGCGTCTCGGCCTCGGGCCAAGCTTTCACACAGGGGGCTAAAGGGAATCGCAGTAGCCAAAGCAATGTGGAAAAATCTTGAATATACATATTTACCCGCAGTCTTCTGCGCTTCAAATAGTTTTGCTTAATGTAACAAAGGTAATCAGCAGCTATCAACCCTGGTGATCAGTCACATGTCGTCAGATAAGGGCTGAAAATTATTTGCGCAATTGATCTAGTCTTGCTGGAAACTTCTGGAGATCTCGGTCTGTAAACAAAGTCAACTTCCGACCTCTGACCTATAAAGACGCTGGTGGCAGAAAAGCTGCAGAAAAGCTGAGAAATCCCAGGTAACTTTTGCTACAAGTCCTACATTAAGTATTTTCACACATGCTGCTTTTACAGGAAATCATCTACAGAAAAAAAGAACTAAAGAACCGAATCACAACATTGTGATATGATTTTTAAGAGGTCAGGCGAGGCAACCTTAGCTGCCCTCTAAGATAAATCTGAAAGCTGTCACTGATAAATGTAGAAGTCCGTCCAACAAGTTTATTTTTTTAATAAGTCTAAACACCAATTAATAAAAATTATTGACCTTTTCTATCTGAACTGAATTCGGCGTTCATTATTATTCCAAGACAATAAGGGAGCAGCACAAACTAGCAGAAACGAGCCAAAAAGCAACCCCTCACATCCAAAACGGGTCTCCCAGACTTTCAGTACGTCACCAGGGCAGCAGAGACGACGCGTCAGTATCAGTATCAGTATCAAATGATCCAATAATGTGTCAGACATTCCTGTGTTATGAACAGCTTCACATATCCTCAGCCCCTCTTGACCCTGCTCTGTCTGTTGTGTATTTGTGCTCTGAGTGTTTGCAATTGTGCAGAGGTCTGAGACTGGGCCAGCGCTACATGGGGAGGGAAATCTAGTTTCAATATCCCTGATGCAGCTGTTCAGGAGGACTTAAAAAGAACCGGCCTGAGATGGGGAACTAAACCAACGTGTCAGGCTGGGCAGCGAGATTTGCATTACCTCAGTATGGAGGTCAACATTTCGGAGCCCCACTATGTAATTTCCAGAGGCCAAATGTCGGTTTTCGTGAAGATGACGAATATGTGCATAAAGGATGCCTTCTTGATAAAAACGAAGTTGACTACTCTTTCAAAACAAAATAACAGTGGCCAAATTTCATTCAGTACAATTTTAGTTCATTTGAGTTTTTGCAAGGTTTATACATCCACTCGACCTAAACTGTGGACTTAAATAGGTTTTCAAAATTCCACACTTCTTTTTCCAGCTGTTTTTCTAACATTATCGGAGTAGAAAACAAAGACCTACTTGGGTTTCATGATCTAAATGAATCTATCCCATAAAAAAAAATAATCACGAAACACCAAGCTGAAGTTTGCCTTCAAGTCTGCATTGCAGTAAAAAGCCAGTAGTAGTTTTAAACCAACAAAAAGTAAGAAATTACAAGATTTTTCTCAGTTATGTATCAAGACATGCCTGTAAGCTCTGTGTGGTCAAAAAAAGTGCATCAAAATACATGTTCTTGGTTGATGCGTTTACAGAAACAAAATGGTGGGAGACGTTAGTTTTAGACATTTAATGAATATGAGTAACAGTCAAAATTGGCTCAAAACAGAACTGCTCCCAATTTTGTTTTTTTGGAAAATGCTAATTTGTTGAATTTCTTTTTTTTTCTTCCTGTTTTTGCTCTTCTATCTACTACTAACGCCTCACATAGTTAATTGTGCCTTTAATTTTCCTGTCCTTTTGTATTAAATGACAACAACAATGAAGATTACTGTTAGCCATCAGCAACTTGAAAGAATTGGTCAACAAGGAGGAGAAAACGGAAGTTTAGATGTGGCAAAGCGAACATTAACATTCTTCAAATATAAATCAATTTAATTGGATGAATTTTGATGAATTATAAATGCAAACTGAATTTTTTTAAGAATGTGTAGGAACTGTGACAGTTGGATTAGCTTGGCTTCACCAGATCTGGTTACATGATAATAACCCCGTGTTTTGCGTGTTGGTAGAGAAGTCCCACTTGTGCGGGTCTAAATGCAAGCCACAACGTTACCACTGTTGGCCGGTGTGACTTATGTACGCATGCCTCTGCTAAGTTCCCAGCTTATCTTTGCCAGCATGTGTGCGTGTCCACCCTCCTACGACGTCAAAGCCACATCAGCATCGGGGGCAGGAATTTCTTCCAGTTTCCTTCTTTAATGTTCCATGAAGTCGAAGCCCCCAAATGGCAAAGGTGGCCCCCCAAAGCATGGAGGTGAATTTTTAAAGATATTTTTATAGTCCAGTGCACAAGTGTTCCTCCTGATGGCACTCAGTATTTACTATTTTGGTGCTTGCTTGTGACCAGATTCTGGGGAAGGTAGGGTTGCCACTCAGGCAGCCTGGGGTTGCTAAGGCCAGGTGTCAACAGCCACATGACCGCAGCAATGTGGAGACTTCACACAGGGAACTGCCAGCATGCATGTAGCAAGTGAAAGTACTGCCGTCAGGGATGTGCATGAACAAACTGAATTGTGTGTTTTATGACAACCGAACAAACAGTCATGGAACAGTGGCAGCACGTCCTACACATACAAAAATGCACACATGCACACACTTATGCAGCCCTACATAATTAATGTCACCACAAATAAAGTCTAAAGCCTTCCTGGAACTGATGTTTCACACAGGTCCATATAAAAACAACCTCTTTAACCACTGCTAGAATGCGTCCTACATTATGGTTACAATGTTATCAACCATGGTTTGGTGATGCAGGAAGGGAAGAGTGGATCTTTTTTTATTGCAGCACGTTGAAATTTTTCATACTGGGATTGTTACTCATATCGTTAACTTGATTATAGGACCAAAATAACTAACTATTAAAATTAAACTATTAAGTCTTAAAGGTGATTATTTGGTGATATTTTCTCTGGTATTGACATAATTGAATGTTTAATCATGAAATCTGAGTAAAAGGAGAATATCTGAAGGCAATATCGCAAAAACATTGGAGCTGAGAACAAAGTTGCTGAACAGGGTTGATGAGTTGCAATAATCCAGTCTTTTCTTGGCAAGAAAACAAGCCACTTTGTGTTTTCACCAAGAATAAATGGCGCGGTTCCATGGAGGTACCACATTATCCATATATGGAAGTGCATATTCATTTTAAATCGCATGGCTCCAAAGGCAGTTTTATGTCAGTAAAGTGTGATCTATAATTACTTATCTGTTCAAATAAACCTAACAAAAAAACTATGGAGAGATTTGACTGTATTTTTTTGTTTAATATAAAAAGATGATCAGCTTTTCTGCTATATTTAATTATAATGGGGGAAAAAAATCATGTGGAAGAGTCTTTTATGGTGCATTATAACATCATGTTCATGCTTGTTTTTCCACCCCTGGTCCTCAGTGCAGCAACCACTTGTCAATATTGACAGATTTTATTGCCAACCAAAAATAACACCCACTTTAAATCCTGGCAACATGAGACACAGACCTGAAACTGAGTGATTTAAACCGTAACAGAAACGCTGAGTCATTTAATGCTGCTGTTGACAATTACGTTGTTTCCTGACCTTGCATGATAAAAAGGTTTTTGATATGTACAGGTCCTTCTCAAAATATTAGCATATTGTGATAAAGTTCATTATTTTCCATAATGTCATGATGAAAATTTAACATTCATATATTTTAGATTCATTGCACACTAACTGAAATATTTCAGG
>JAHUTJ010042049.1:0-22993 GCA_036250325.1 Characodon lateralis
TTCAAAATGGCCACCATGGCCACCACCCATCTTGAAAAGTTTCCCCCCTCACATATACTAATGTGCCACAAACAGGAAGTTAATATGACCAACCATTCCCATTTTATTAAGGTGTATTCATATAAAGGGCCCACCCTGTACATGAGCTATGTACGGTGAATGTTGGTCATTTTCTTTCCCTGCAAGTTAAGAGTTGACTGCAAATACTTACAGAGGTACCTGAATATGCTAAACCAGGATTTGAAGAGAAAACTAGAATAAAACATGTCAATAAATCATGGTGTAACAGAAACATTTAAGAATAGCAATACATGCAAGGTGCAGCTCTGAAATTTTTCCGTCTTAGTGTCCTTTTTTAAAGTAAATATCGAGAGCTGCATTTCCATTTCATTAAACCATAACTTTGATTAAAAAAACAAAAGGATTAAAAGAAATTAAAGATGCTTCCAATACAGTGCTTCACACAAATCAACAATTTTTTTAAAAAGCCTGCAAAATGCATAGTGTTTATCCAGCAACTAGAAATGACAAAGAAGCGACTTTCTGTCATGATTCTTGGGGCGTTGTCTGTTTGCTTGTTGTTCCTCTTCTTACTCTTCCTTCCTTTCTGTGAGGGCTGGGCTGCTCCTCTCTGCTGCTCTCATACCTGATTCCAATCAACTCATCAAGACTGAAGCCTAATAGATCCTCCAGATTGCTTTTAATTGTGACTTTTGTATTTTTGGCTGCAGTTTACTTATATTTGTGTCTCCTTTGTGTTCCAGTAAACCTCCCTTGAATGCTTAAGGGAAATTTTGAAGCTGCTTGGATTGAAATGTTTTTTTTTTTTAATGAAGATTAGGATCTCTTTAATAAACTATGGAATATTATTGAGAGACTATTTGAAACTAAAAGCTGCTTGACCAACTGTTGACGAGGCAGCAAGCTGAATGAGCTGACTGAATGCGGATGCATCGAAAGCAGCGTGCTCGGACAACACTGCTGGACAGCTGAGCAAGGCTTAGAGCTTACCTGCAGGAAACAAAAACACCTTTGCTTTTTCCTCTTAATGTTTATTGCTGTATAATACATGGGTTATTAACTGCTGAAAGCACAGGTCAGACACTGCTGTCGTTTTGTTTTTGATAATAACAACACCTCTGAATCCACCGGGATGTAACAGGCTGTAACTGGTTTCCTTCAAAATAGTAGGTTTGCAACGAAACTAATGTACTGATGCTGTGGTGCGTACTGTATCTGAACCAAACCATGGAGCATTAAGGAGATTGGCTGATACACCATTTGGTTACCATGGAGATATTGGATGTTGGCTGGTCCACAGATTTGTTAGATAAGCCTTCTTGCTGCTTGAGGTTCAAGAGATGTAACAAATGCCTCTCCCATACCAAGTGCTGTTTGATCTAAATGTCTAAAGGACAACACTACATCATCCATAACAATCAGACAAGAGAAACACAATTTAATTTCTTTTTTTTAGTATTTACAAAATGACAAAAAAGACTGAAAAATTCAGTTCTAACGTATCTCTATAGTAAAATTAGTAAAAACATAATACCATTGTTACAATTTAGGCATAATAACATCAGGTGAAAACATCAGAGCGTGTGCTTGTTTGTGTTTTTTCTTATATAATGCCATTCATGATCATCAGCATTTAACTGCATCTGTCCCCATCTAATTATGTGGGTAAATTCTCTCAGGCAGGAATAAAAATACTGACACCTGCAGATGAAGGCTTTGCAAATTCTAAGCCATATTTGTAATTGCTGTTCTCTGTATCCATTCATGTGCTTGAAAATGATGAAAATGTCATGTTGGCAAACTTTTTACAGATAATAATTTAAAAGTGTGCCATGGACTTGTATTCAGCCTCCCAGAGTCAACACTTTGTAGAAGTCCCTTTCACTGTGGCGCAGTATTAGTGCCAAAATTAAGACTACTGCGCACCCAGCGGGGCTACTTCCTTGTTGCAGCAGGCTATAACCATTCCGAAGCCAGTTACTGATCTGATGATTGGCCGGCAGAGGTAACTAAGTGGCCATCGCCGGTAACTGAACAGTCGGCACTGGCAAATGAGAAGGAGAGTACTCACTTGGGCTACCTTTAGAGAGGCTGGCAACCCTCGAGTTTTCCCCAGTCTCTTTCGTGGTTTTCCCACACCCCGGGCTGCAGGGAACCCGTTTCAGACCATTGCCCTAGATTTTTGGTCCTGCAGGGGTCAGAGCGACCCCTCATGTAGTTCTTTCTGGCGCCTCCCGTGACATCTCCATCACTCTGCACTAGCGCTTATACTAGCGGAAATACAGCTTTGAAAATGTTGTTTTATAAATAGAAGTGTGTTATTTATTTTAAAGAATCTCTATTCAGTGTACAGTAATTCAGATCTGGTTTGACTGTAGTATTTTAGATTTGAAATTAGAGCTAATGAGGCTAATCTTTCAGATTAAAAGTACCAACAAAGTACCAATAAAGTGCTTTATTGGTTTGACGCAGATTTGAAAAGGTGTGGTGAAACTTGTACTGAAACCAGAAGATGGACTGACAGAAAGCAAAGTTTAGAAAATTTTTGTTGACTATTTGGCTTATTGAGAGAGTAGTCGACTCCTTAAATTATCATTTGTTGCCACCCTATATGACCAGTGGCTTTCATTTAACAATGGCTTTCTTCTTGCCACTCTAAAATAAAGGCCAGATTTGTGGAGTGTGGGGATAAAGGTCCAGTTCCTCCAGATTTACCATGGGCCTCTAAGCTGCTTCTCTGATTAATGCTCCCCTATCTCAGCCTGTCAGTTTACGTGGACGGCAGCGTCTTAGTAGATTTGCAGTTGTGCCATGATCCCTCCATTTTCAGATGATGGATTGAACAGTGCTGTGTGAAATGTTCAAACCTAGGGACATTGTTTCATAACCTAACCCTACTTCTCCACAACTTTATAGATGACCAATCTGCTGGGTTCTTTGGTCTTCATGATGCTCTTTGTTTCAAACCTCTGAGACCTTCACAGAAAAGAGATTTGTGGTTGTGACGTAACTAAGTTTGAAACAGATTAAACAGGCACTGGTATATTCATGCAAGATGAGGTGATGATTAAATCTCTTGAGTTTGTCTCCCTATATTTCAGGAGCTGGAACATGCAGGGAAAGTTTCAAAAGATTAATGAATAGACCGAAGTTTTCAGAGACCTGAATGTTCTTTTTATGACTGGTTGTAGCAGGGAGCCGCGTGTTTCATTAGGCCATCCTTATCATTTATGCATTGATGGGAACACAAGGTTTTGGGGTTACAGACTCTAAATGGTACTTTACTCATTCAGCCACAGGGCAAGACTAATGGAATCCACTGATTCCCACTGCTCTAAATGGTTCAACGAAAGAACAACTGCAACCCAAATTCTGCTTAAGATTCTTTGCACAAATATTGCCAGGAGAAAAACATTAAATATTTTATCTTTAAAATATGTGATGGCTATCAGTAAACTTTATAACAGCTCTCATAGATCCATAAAATCTTTTTCTTTGTTTTCATTTTTATCTGCTATGAATTCTTGATTTCCACAGGCAATGAAAGAGAACTGTGAATGTTTTACGTATTTTATATTGATTGGGTGAGCCTACTTAATTCAATTGCTGCATATCCTTACTTTGAGGTGCAGTCAAAATCGTTTGAGAATCGATGAGCGGAAGCCAGCAAGACAAAAATAATTGACTGTTTTCAAACTCCTGCAGACAGCAGAATAACTAACCAAAAACAGCTCCCAGGGATGTCTGAAATTGGTTTTGCAAATCCTTCAGCAACACGACCGAACCAAGAAAAATGGTAATATAGAAATCCATTTCAAACTCTACAGTGCACATGAAGTTTATTTTCTTTGCTGTTTGTTGCTTTTTCTTGTTCTGACAGTTATTCGGATAGACAGAGATATGCTGATTGTTGGCTTCTTCTGAGGAGACTCCAGGCATGTGTGCGTGTTTTAATCTTAAATCTTTCAGGGCGTAGGAACCAGATGCAGTGACGTGGAGCTCTCCCCCCGCAGAGCGATCTCCCTGGGTGCCTGGAGGTCCACTTTCAATCTATTTGCTGTAATTGCCGTCAGAGTGTACACCTTGGAGTCTTCTAATTCCCTCTTTTATTTCAGCCACCATGAGGCAGACCATCTGTCCTTCGGCCCCCCCACACCTCGTCAGGCATCAGGTCTCTCCACAGTCTGCACAAAAATACTCACACCGACTTATACAACAGGCAAATATGTTTGTCTCGCCTTTGATGCATTATACCTTCGTCCACTTGGTGCTGTGTTACTGGAACTGAGGGCACGTGTGCAGGTTTTTACATGGGGCAGTGAGGATGACCACAGCGCTGCCACATAAAAGGCTAAGCTTGTCAGGGTAATGAAAGTAAAGTAACACAGTGTTTCATCTTCTTTTTTATCAGTTCAATTATACCAGAAATTGTTCACCCATGGGATTGGTGTTGAATTGTTACCAAAGTTCTCCAGACCACAAAACACAGTCTCTCTCTCTCTCTCTCTCTCTCTCTCTCTCTCTCTCTCTCTCTCTCTCTCTCTCTCTCTCTCTCTCTCTCTATATATATATATATATGTCCTTCAGTAGATTTCACAACTTTAAAAAAATCTATGGTAAATATTTATGTTAGTCTAGGGTCAACTGATCAATTTTCCAGTCGAGAGCTGATTAGTTTTGACTGGAGATGATCAAAGACTCATTAAAAACTGTTAAGTAGAGCTTAGTAGTAGTAGTTTATCACTGGAAGGACGTTCTGAAGCAGATGCTAACATAAGACAGCCATGGTATTCTCACAGAGTTTACAAATAGTTCGTATGCAGGGTTTAAATGATGAATTGATGGAGGCTTTTTTCAGCATTTTTGTAACCTAGCATTGTCAACCTAAACACATCTTAATGAGTTGACTCTTAGCACAACAGGGCAACATTAAAGAACTACTTTCTTTTATACTTTAAAATAAGGCTCTTTAATATCACTACAATAAGTTTTAGGGATGGGTAGCAAATTTCGGTTCTTTTATAGGTAGTGACCGAATTCCGTTGGTACTACCGAGTACCGATTCACATTAAATTAAACGGTACCATGTTTCGGTGCCTAAACGCATCATTGTGACACTGAGGGAGTGGAAGAAAGGGCAGTTTTCCATTTCGGACATGAACACAGCATTGCACGTACAAGAGCATGATCACGTCAGTACCCACTGCTACAGTCAACAAAGCATGGCTGATAGAAAGCGTTCGAAGTATGGCTCCACTTTTCAAAATGCGATGCAGATTACACTCGCTGCAATATCTGCAACGTGAAATGCAAGGCCAACGACGGAAATACTTCTAATCTGAGGAAGCACCTGGTTAAGCACAAGCTTTGTTCTCAAGGCTAAAGAGCACATTTCATCAGCCTCATATCTACAGCTACAACTCCTGCACTGTCAGCACCGTTAGTGACTCGTCGTCTGCAGCCAGCAACATGGGAGAAGAAATGCTTGAAACAACTGAGATGTTACAATACAAACAGCTGGATGTTGTTTTGATATTTTGAAAAACAAATATGTGAAATTGAAAAATTTTGAGATTTTATCATTGAACGAATTAACATTTGTTACCACAAAAACACACACAAAAGTCCCAAAAACTGCTACCGATGAGCATTGGTATCGATTCCCAGGTACCGTATCGGTTCAAATGTGAAAGGTACCCATCCCTACTAAAGTGTCAAGCTTAAATCACTCACCTTTCACATGTGGGGCTCATGATAGCTTTGACTTACTTATCAGACATAACAGTGGCTGGATGATCCTGCACAGATTTACTTAAAAAATTATGGATGTTTCTAATATCTTTTACCTTCAGATTTTGGTAGAAGATCTGGAAGTGCAACAACAACAACAACAAATTGTTTGGAGAAAACCTCTTCTAGTTAAAAAACCTCTACCATTTTTTTCTCAAGGTATGAAAATCTTGTTTTAAGGCCTGTGTTACAGTAGCGTGATGACCTCTTTATGCAAGGAAGATGTGTGTTGGGCAGTTGCAAATCTTCAGCTTGTAGCCTTACATCTGGATGCAAATGTCTCACAGAGAAGCTTCTAAAAACAGAAACAAATCTCACCTTTAGCTTTCATTATTTCAATCAAGTCATTCACAAGGCTCAGCAGCAAAAAATGTTCTGCTCAGACAAACAATATTAATTAGAAGAAATGCTGGCGGAGGCTTTCCTGCGCTGACATTTTCTGTGTCTATCTCACTGCGTCTTTGTTTGTGGTTTTCTACACTGCAGCCGTGCTGTCTGGGGTTTGCAACTGATTTAAATACCATCTCATCTCATTAACATGCACAGATAGAGCTGCGAGGGCCAATTACATTCATCTTGTCATGTGGCTGGGCTTCCAAGTCGTTAATATTTTATGGCAACACGCTCCCCCAGCCACAGCAGCAACACACCAGTGCTCTTACATTATTCCACTGCTCAGGACGCGAGATCAGAAACATCCCCCTGAATACACGCTCCTCTAGGTCATGACAATGTAAGCATGAAAAATGAATCGAAGCAGGAAATAGTGAAACTCCACATTAAGATATTATAGATGATTATTTTCAGACAAACAGAGCTGCACAGTAATCTAAATGTTTATTATAACCCTTGCAACATTCGTGGTGAAATTGTAACTTCGTAATCAATTTGGGGCCTTTTCTAAAGAAAGTATCTTTCAGGATGTTGGTCCTGAGACGCAAAAGGCAACAAAACAGTCAGAAATATAAGAGAAAATTGGTAAAAAAAACACTAATACTAGCAAGAGTTTATGAAAGAGACCAACAAAAATGAAAGGAACACAACGATTTAGTGAACATTATTATATCAATAAAAACATATGTAATGTAAGTTTTTTTTGTTGTTGTATGCATTTTACCTTCATGTATTTTGCACTCATAAGCACCATTCAACTCTTCCTTTTTTTTTTTTTTTTACCTCTTATACATTACCCATTCCTGTCCAGGGTGTACCCTGCCTCTCGCCCACAGACTGCTGGAGATAGGCACCAGCTCCCCCGCGACCCACTATGGAATAAGCGGTAGAAAATGACTGACTGACTGACTGACATTACCCATTATTGTTCCTGGCTTCCCATATACTTTCAGTAAAAAAACAATAATTAGTTTTTTAAAAATAAGTGTTAGTGCTCTTGCTTAGATAACAATGAGGAACAATTTTCAACAAGTCCTCAAGCTTCCTTAAGCGTCTCCTTAAAGGAAACATAAATTTCTACAGTAACAGAAAGGTCCAGGTTTACCTACTGAAGAAGATTCTGGAAACACTCCAGAATTCCTGACTCAGTGACTGTTAGCATTCTGCTGCGTCTAATAATCTGGGTTTTCAGCTTGTAGCCTTGATTGAACAAATGAAACACAAAGGTTTTAACTCCCTAAAGAAAGAAAGAACATGTATGATTCCATGTGTTATGAATAAAACCTTTTCTATCCCATGTTAGTTCTTCTCTTTGAAGAGATGGCTTTGTCGCTTTTTTTTTTCTAACCTACAATACTTTTTGCAAGTCTAACTCTACATTAGCTCCTCTCTGCAGATTAAAGTTGTGACGCTAAGCATGTAGCTGTTATCTGTTGCTAAAAACAGGTATATCTAAAAAAATTTGAATTTCATTAAAATATTGTTGGCATTCATTTTAGAAAGTAAAACTAATATATAGATTCATTAGACATTGATTGAAAATTTTTCCTTTTTACCCGAGCAACAGAAACTTTTCCAAGTTTGCAAATAACATAATGAGTCACACCCTTGTTGCACAGGGTTCCTCAAGGTTCAGTCATGGTCCCTGTCTTGTTCCTTTTGTACATCAGCCCCCTTGCTAAGAATATTACTCTTTATCTTCCGCTTGATCCGGGACTGAGTGGTGGGGGCAGCAGACTCAGTAGAAACACTCAGACTTCTCTCTCCCCAGGCACCTCCTCCAGCTCCTCCGGGGGCAGCCCAAGGCGTTCCCAGGCCAGCCAAGAGACATAGTCCCTCCAGCGTGTCCTGGGCCGTCCCCTGGACCTCCTCCAGGTGGGACGTACATGGAACACCTCCCAAGGGAGGTGTCCAGGATGCATCTGGTATAGATGTCCGAGGCACCTCTCGATGTGGAGGAGCAGCAGCTCTGCTCCGACCTCCTCCCAGATGGCCGAGCTCCTCACCCTATCTCTAAGGGAGTGCCCGGCCACCCTACGGAGGAGGCTCATGTCAGCCGTTGTATCCGGGATCTCGTTCCTTTGGTCATGACCCAAAATCCATGGCCATAGATGAGGGTAGGAAAGTAGACCCATTGGTTATTCGAGAGCTTTGCTTTTCGGCACAGCTCTCTCTTTACCACAATGGACCGGCAGAGCGTTCCCATTACTGCTGCAGCCGCACCGATCCATCTGTCGATCTCCCGCTCCATTCTCCCCTCACTCATGAACCACGCTCCAAGATACTTGAACTCCTCCACTTGAGGCAGGAACTCCCCTCAAACCTGAAGAGGACAAGCCACGCTTTTCCGGTTGAAAACCATGGCCTCTGACTTGGAGGGGCTGATCTTCATCCCAGCCGCTTCACACTCAGCTGCGAACCGCCCCAGCGCATGCTGTAGGTCTTGGCTAGAGGGGGCCAGCAGGACCACGTCATCTGCAAAAAGAAGAAACAAAATCCACTGGTCCCCAAACCAGACCCCTTGGGCCCTTGGCAGAGCCTAGAAATCCTGTCTATAAAAGTTATGAACAAGACCAGTGACAAAGAGTGACAATGGGCAGTCCACATGCATGAGGAACAGGTCCAACTTAGTGCTGGCAGTGCCGGAGTCGGGGGCCCTTAATAAAGGGCCCTGACTCCGTACTCCCGGAGTGAGCACCCCCCACAGTGCACAACAAGGGACACAGTCAAATGCCTTCTCCAGGTCCATAAAACACGTGGACTGGTTAGGCAAACTCCCATGAACCCTCGAGTACTCTGCAGAGGGTGTAGAGCTGGTCCATTGTTCCACAGCCAGGACAAAAACCACATTGCTCCTCCTGAAGCCGAGGTTAGACTCTCAACTGGACTCTCCTCTCCAATACCCTGGCATAGGCCTTACCAGGGAGGCTGAGGAGTGTGATCCCCCTATAGTTGGAACACACCCTCTGGTCACCCTTCTTCCGTCCGCCACAGAATGTTGAAGAGGCGTATTAACCATGACTGCCCCACAACATCCAGAGACCTGAGGTACTCAGGGAGGATCTCATCCACCACCGAAGCCCTGCCACCATGGAGCTTTTTAACCTTTTAAGGTTGTGGTTATTTATTTTGCTGGTGCACCTTTTCCTACCAGACTTTTTCCTACCACTCAACTTTCTATGAATATGCTTGGATACGGAATCCTGTGAACAATCTACTCCTTTAGCAATGACCATTTGTGGCTTACCCTCCTTGTGTTAACAACAGTCTGCCCCATGATTGTGTAGCCTACTGACAAAAAATGAGAGGGTCAGGCAGACCTGGCGTCAAAGGGCCGGCCAGGCCCGCCGATTTAGATATCTGGGCCCAAGACAGATTACAACTCCCGTGTAAATTATGCAATGTATTACCCATGTATTACCTAACCAGCAGAGGGCGCTGTAGGCTATTAAATGGGACTTTGGAGGCGGTAAAGAAGACACTACCGGTAGTTCAAACGGAAGTAGTAATGGCAGATGAGAGAGAAAAGCTGTGAATAAAGTTGTATATATTACGTTTTCTGTGAAACAAAATTAACTTTTACAATGTTTTGAAATATCTGTTTGGTTTACCAAGATATCGCTTAATTGCAAAAGTGTTCTACGTGTTCGGACATGTCCGCTCCCATTGCGCTAACAGCTGGTTCGCCTTGCCACCTGTCAGCTGACCGGGTTGTCGAGGGTCAGTAGACCGGACGTGGACGCCTGTAACCCGGCCCATTGCTTTCATACTCCCGCTGGGTTTCAGCAGTGAGTGGAAGTTAAACAGAGATATAATTCAGTCTTGTAATATCTGACGTTAATGTTTAGTTTATTTGTTATTATATTCTACAAATAAATGGATTTAAAACTTGATTCAGAGAGTTATTATGTTAGGTGTTAAAAGTTTTACCAGTAATTAAGTAGTATTTGTCATCAATATACTTTATTTAGTATTATTTTTTATATCTATGAACATAAAAGTTATTTTAAATTTTAAATGGCTGATTATTGAGCGAGAATAAAATTAAATAAAACAAGAACAAGATTTCTTCAGCGTATGAGCTAAACTAAAGTTTATGCAAACCTGAGCATAATCACTTAGCATTTTCTGGTGACTGATGCACACTTACATGTCACTTTATAAGTCATTATTCTTTATTTTGTATTAATAAACAACATGGTTAAATAGTTTGGAAGGCTACATAAATGTGTATTTGCGTGTTTATATTAAATAAAAATGCTGTTTACTGCCCCCCCTTTGCATGTATTTGCATGTATTAAACCTTGAATTGGAATAACACCTTGGTGAACACACCGTAAGAGCTAGTAAAACACAAATAATCCAAATAAGTAACATCTTACAGCATTATATTATCAACTTTAACATGTTCCCTTTAGCTTATTTAATTGAATTTATCAAGGAATTTATTTATTCTTTTATGTAATCCTTTTAATATAAACTACAACATAACCTGAAAATGGTGTGTTATATTTAACTATATTTTAACCTTAAACTTATGACCCTAATGTGCACACTTATGACGAAATGTATTATAAATGACAAATTATCTTATTTTAATGCATTACATATTGTACTAACTTATTGCTTCAGTAAACACTTAGAAAACGATCACTCATTCTTATTAGCATATCATGCTAGCACGCTCTGCTGGTGTCAAATACATTGCAACTTAAAGAAAATACATATTACAAAGCAAAAGCAAGTTAGTGATCAACAATAATTACAAACCTTGTCCCCATATCAACCACCTGCTAAAGAACTCATGGGGTATTTATTAGAGGGTCATTTTCTCTCCTAACTCAGTGTCATCAGGAAGACACGTTTTTTGCTGACGTTAACATTGGAGCAGTTCCATGTAACCTGAGTCACATATTCTTTCTCTGTACAAGACTCAATATCTTTTGGAGCCAGTACTCAGCCATTCTTTCCAAAACTCTTGGGACACAGGTTTGCATGAACCCCTACTTTACTATCTTTGGGCTTTCAGTCAATATTGTACTAACTGACCCTGGCTCGCACTAAAATATTGGCCTGTACATCCCTTTTAGCCAGGCGTCGTAATAAGTGTCAGCAGCAGCACCATATGTTGTGTCCATACTGCCTCCTCCCCAATAAACAACAAAGGTGCAGAAGCTCAGTCTGCAAGAGCAGTTTTTATTTTCTGACTTATCAGAATTATTAAGAAAATAAAAAACGGTCGGATCGATGTTACGTATTAATGAAAAGATTTTTTTGACATTAACTATTTTAAAAAAAAGTCACAAGAATATAGGCTCTATCAATCACAAACTATTCTAAAAAAAAATGGTAATCATTGCAGAACATTTTAGTTTACATTTGTCCAGTTTTCACAGCAGATTGCATCAAGTCAGTGACTCGATGTGTGTCACTGTCACATATGTGGCGCATATGTGCCTAAAAGCATTAAACTTGTTTATTTTGTGTCCTCATAAATAAAATAAAGGTTCATAAATCTTAACTGTAGAATACTCCAGTTCCGGCTGGTATTTCATGCTGCAATCTATTTGTAGGAGTCAGATTTGTCAAGTTCCCAATCAAGTTAAGTCTATATTCGACCTGGGAAAATTGGAGCTCGCTGAGCAACTCTGAGTTCTATATCTAATATGGCTGCGTGCATAACAGTAATAAACTGTAAATGAAGCACTTCTGAGGGTTTGTAAATCATTAAGCCAATAGCTCACACTGTGCTGTAAAATATTTATTTGTGAACAGGTTGTTTTTGTTCTTGAAGGCATAAAATGGTGTTGGGACCTACAGCCATGGATTTCAACATTAAACTCCGGTACGGACATTTCTGGAACTTTCAAAATAAATTGCATTTAACAGACTTTCAGCACAACTTCAGAAGGGGGAAGGGGGGTAGCAGAGGACTTCCCATAATACCACTGCCCGCATAAAACCCCCCACCTTCCCACAAGTCTTTCTCTTTCCACACGGCCTTCGAGAAGGACCGGTCAGGGGAGGCCCAGCGCGCTGATGTCTTTTGCTGGCAAAAAGACATAAACTTTTCAAACTGGATCCAAGGAAGCCATACGATCATCGATCATATGCAAAGATAAGTACGAATGAAATACTGTCTGTGTATCCGGTATTTTCATTCATGAACGGGGGTAATTAAGGTACAAGCATTGCTTGACTGTCTCTCCGAGCCCCGCAGACGCAAACGGTGTTCGAGAGAAGCCCCTGCAAAGACGCGGTCTCCCAGGCTGGAAGGAAGATGTAAAAAAATTTGCAAAAGCTTGAATAACACTTTGTAACAGCAAATTAGAAGTGCCTTCAGCTAGTTGTTTCACCGCACAATGATGTTTTGTGATGTGTACACACAGTAAGCCAAAAGTGTGCCCTCAGCTAACTGCTGCTGCATCGTGCAATGATGTTCTGTCAAGTGTCCATGTAGTAAGCTAATAGTGTGCCTAACGGACTCTTTGAGACATGCCCACAACAGAAAGGACAAAATTTGTGCGGACTTAAAGCTGGCAAAACGTATTTTAATAGAAGCTAAATGGTCTGCTGATGGTTTTCAAAGTTAACAAAAACGACAATACGTTAAACAAAAATTTGTTCTGTTTGCTGTTAGCAGATTAGCAGAAAAGCGGATTAGCAAAACCATTCCTACCACTGCCAGTATGTCTTATTGGATAAATATTATCAAAAGGAAACCCATGATTGCACTGCAGTTAGGATCAGGATTATGAAAATGAATGCACTGTGATTGTTATCATAATGGTTATAATAATGATTTTGTGCTGTTTTCACCTAGAAAGGCAATGACTTCCTTTGGTCAAGGACTATAAATGTATGTCCTGTTGTGGAACATGTTCTTGAAGATTTCCATAGTGTTTCCTTCTCTGATCCACTGAACATTTTACTTATTTGGAAACAAAAGAAGTGCTGAGTGAAAGCTCTATGTTTGCAGTTTGACATGCCACTCCTTCAAAAACATTTGTAGAACATTTCAGGATTGCAGTGAATGATTAAAAGCAACTGTAAAAATAAATAAATGAGTTTCTTTCTACAGAGACAGTCAAGACTTCATCATGAGACTATGTCCACATTTATGCTAATGAATGTGCACAATTTTAGCTTATGCTTCACATCAGAATATGTGTAGCACAGCAGTGAAGGCTGTATAAACAATTTGGTGCTATTTGCCTAATAAAAGGCCAAATTGTGTCAGAACTGGTTGCATAAACGTGAAAGGTGAAAACCTGTCCCAATTATTATGGTGTTACCTCAAGTTTTAGGTGATATTTAAAAAATACAATCAACTGAATTTTAAAAAAGGTTTTCCTTGCCATTTTTTTAAGTTGTCAAGTCTAAAGACAAATGACATGTCCACACCCTTGAAAATAATTGTTTTTCCCACACACAAAGACAAAGATTAATGCAACAGCTGCTTCAGCCTTTCAGTTATGTGCCTGATGAACTGAGGGAAATCCAAGCACAATAATCCCAGAAAAGATCTATAGCCAAGCTCCTGTAATTCCTTTAATGACTTCTCTAATGAAAGTAGCCAGTCTTCAGAACAATGGCCGCAGTTTGTGCCTCAACCGTGCAGAGCGAGGATGGCTTGAGGAGACAAGCCCGGCCCATTTTCTGACTGGTAGCAGCAGCCTACAACGACTCGCCTTCTGGCTCTGTGGCGGTACGCTGCAAGATTGATGTGTGTTCCTGACAATGGCTATTTATATAGTGAGATGCTGCTTGGCAATGTGAGAGGGGGGAAAGTCACTTAGCCTTGCAATTTCCTCACACAGCGTAGCCCTTTCGTTTCATTTTGCCAGCACAAATCATATTTTAGAGACACTGCCTGGCTTTAAACTATATAGAGTCGTGCTTTATTGTATCACAGATTGTGTTTGACAGTAAAATCAGGGGGAAAATAAATCCATTCCTCCAAGTTGCTAAACAATGCAATAAAGAACAAATGACTGGGCATATTATTGCTGCAAGTTAAATTTGTGTGGTCTGAGCTAGAATTTAGCCTTTTTCTGAATGCTAAAGACTTTTATATGAATTTTATGACAAAAATATGCTTTACTCATATTAATATTACCTGGCTAATCTCATTTGCTTGAATCATTAAATTGAGTTAAACATTAAACTAGAAGAAAAAAAAATTAGTACCATCTTAAAACAGTGTGTCTGGTGTCCAGACTAACACTTTACATCATCCTGCACACATCATCCCCCTGGTAAAACATGGTGGTGGCAGCAACATGCTGTGGGGTTGCTTTTCTTACACAGACATGGGCATTAACATTGTATAACTCTGGGACACTGCTTGTGCAACATATATATGGAGTCTCAGTCCTCAATGCTGCCGTACATCCGAGTACATCCACGTTTTCATAACTCTTGCCAAAACAGGGCAGGCAGGAGGATGTAGTCTCAATGCACCTTCGTTTTATATATATAAATAAATACGTTTATAAATATATATACATATATTTACACCTTGTAAGAGATGAGGAAGACAGAATAATTACCAATGTGACTAATAATTTTGCTTTTGCAAAATGCATATTTCATTTAATTTCCAGAGTGGCATCTAATTATATTCTTATTAGCCACCATTTCAGAACCAAAGTGTACATAGAAGCTGCAGTAGAATGTAGTTGTCAGTCTGTGAAACACACTTGTGTACAAATTAAAACACATAACCGAGTAATAAAATTGAAATCTTCCGAACATTACTCATGCCTCTTATCTGTTGTCCAGCATTCCTCATATATCATTTCTCAAACAGTCAGAATTACTGAGGCGTGAGGAGTAAGCGGCTCCACATTTTGCATATCAACCATCTTCCTGCTGACAAATGTTAGCTTTAATAAAACCAGCGAACAGAGACGGGAGCGGGAGGAGTGTCCAACAAGACGGGACTGATGCTGAGAAAATTTAGCAGGAAATGAAAAGTAGAATTGTCTTGGGGGGAATATCAAAAATCCTCATAATCATTTGTCACATTGTGATCCATATCAGTGCAGCTCAGGCTCTGTATCTGTTGCAAACAGGGCTTGCTATTTCAGAACTTTTTCAGGTTTTGCCTTTCTTGTGAATTTATTTAAAGCTCAACCCTCACTGGCATCTGCTGTTTTAAATTGAAGCAAAGCTAAAAAGCAATAAATCACATTGCATCCTTTGATTTATCAAGAAAATGTAGACTGATTAGTGGACTGCACCACTTAATACTGGATCCCTAATGAAGCTAGAATCATCACAACCATCTTAATGTGGCCTTTGATCATCTAAAACAGAAGTAAATGTTTATAATAGTGCTCAGAATTGTTTACAGCTTAATCAGGAACAAAGTGCAGGATTTGGTTGGGACCTTTTAAGGGAAATGAGACATATAGAACAAGTATTTCAGCATGTTAAAATTGTCCATCAGCAGACTGAAAACAGTCCCTTCTGTAATTTGCCATTTACAAACATTACTTCTATTAGAACACAAATATATTTTTATATTTTAGCATTTTATACGCAACCTTGGCTATTGGGTTGGAGCTGTTTGAATAAAAATTGTGATATATTTGGAAAATCAAGTAATTAGCAAAGTGTTCTCGCGTATTCCCTTTTAAATGCTTTTTGACAAAAGAAACATTTTATACTTTGAAAACCTTGAAGTGCACAGAGTATTTTACAGTCCTTGTTTTAAGATGCTAAAACTGGTTCAAATCAAACTACATCATAATTGTGTTGTAATGATGTTTATCATGCCACAGTTACATAAGCACAACCAGTATATACATGGGGAGTATATACAGGGTTACTACACATTTTTCCAGTGAAAATTCCAGACTTTTCCAGACTCAACTTTCCAGGGTTGTTCATTGTTTTATTTTAATTTTAAATTATAAAAAATTAAGTTCACTATGAATTTATGGCAGATATTTGTGCAGTGGACAGGATTTAAATATCTTGTAAATACAAAAAGGTGAAAGGAAGGAAGGAGAAAAGGAAGTAGGAAATGAAAGACACAAGGAATGCAGGAGGGAAGAAAGACTGGAAGGAATGAAGGAAGGAGACAAGAGGGAGGGACGGAGTTAGGAGGGACACAAGAAAAAAAGAAGTAAGGAAGGTGGGGCATAAGAAAGGAGAAAGGGAGGAAGGTAGAGTGCAAGAAAAGAAGGAAAGAAGTAACACAGGATGGAATGAAAGAAAGACAAAAGGCAGGAAAGAATGAAGCAGGCAAAGTAGGACACAAGAAGGGAAAGAACTGGGAAAGGTAGGTAAACCAGATGGAAGGAAGGACACAAGGTGGGACAAAAGAAGTAAGAAAAGGAGGTTGGACCCAAGGATATAAAGAAAGAATGAAGGGGGCGAGGTAAGACAGGGAGGATTCAAGTATGAAAGAAAAGAAGGAAGGAAGGTCACAAGGAATGTAGGAGGTTGGACTCATGGAAGGAAGGAAAGAAGGCGGGAGGAAGGAAGGACACAAGAAAGGAAGGATTTAATTAAGGAGAGAAAGACACAAAGAAGGATATACAACACATTTTCACAGATTGGATAGGGCAAAAAGCCTGGAAAAGTCTTGCAAATTGCAATTTCCATTCTCTCATTTTCTTTTTCTGTACTTAGCCTGGCCTGGAAAATAGTGGAATTAGTTTCTGTAAAATCAAGGTAGTTACTTTGACTTCACACTTTCTAACTCTCCTTTTTTTAAATTGCTATAATGCAATCCACTGTCTGAGCGTTGGGTCCGTCTCTTTACCTGCTGCATAAACAAAGCTCCAGCACAAGACTGCCCACAAACTGGCGCCTGCTGCTGTAAATTCAAGCAAAGCTAAAAAGCAACAAATCACACTGTGAGAAGCAGCAACAGCCTGGGGTGTTGGGGTGTGGGGTTGGCGTGGTGCTCAGTCCTTGGCGTGCTGTGGTGGACTTCCTCCAACGTTTCCTTCTGTGACCCATGCCCCTGGATGGGCGCAGGGCTATGGTCAGGCAGGTGGGTGGGGCAGCTGATGAGATGTGCTTGGCCTGGGGTGGTTGGCCTGCCCGGCCCGGTTACCCGGCTGGTACATGTTTCCCTCTCACGGACTGATGGGCTGGGGCTGCTGACAGTGGCCGAATGGTTGGGTGGGCTTGGCGGTGTGCTGCTCTGCTGACTGTTGTGTCTGGAGGGGGATCAGAGTGGCGGGCCACGGGGTGGCGTGGGGGACTGTAGCGTGTGGGGTGAGGGGGTTGTGTCCTCTTCTTGGATGTGGGGCACCGGCATCTGGATCGGCTGAGCAGCAATGGTAGAGCTGAGCTAGATAATGTTTCTACCTGGGCTATCGTTTCAGTGGCAGTGATGTGGTGTGTCTGTGTGGTTGTGGGGACGGGATGGGGGACGCCGGCCTCGAGTGCTTGACGCTGGCTGGGGACCTCTTGCCAGGTGAGTTTGTCCCGTCTTGGTGTGGGGTCGGGGGCTCCGTTGTGAGCTTGGTGGTCGACGGTGTCTGCCCTGTTGCACCTGTGGGCGGGGGCTGGGACAGCATTGCGTGGGGCCCTTGCCTTGCTGTCGCAGCACGCTGTGTGGTGGGGGTGGGATGCGGCGGGGGTGCTTGGAGCGGGGCTGTGTGTGGGTATTGCTTCGTCGTCCTTTCGGGGATGAAGCTCTCCTGAGGGAGTGTGCCCATGTGCTGTGGGGGGATTCATGGCATTTGGGTTCGGGGGCATGTGTTTGATATCTGTGTCCTGGTTGGGCATTGCCCAGTGAGGTGATTCATGTCGGGTTCATTGGGGGTGGAGGGCTCATGGGGTTGTAATCGGAACTCATTAGGGGTTGGGACTATTTTATTCTGTGGCTCTGGTTGGCGGACTTGTTTGGACCATGTACACCCCTCTTTTGTACATGACCCCCCTCCCCGGATGAAGATGGGGGTGGTTGGGGACTGGCGTCAGGGCAGGGGGTCGGGGTCCGGGCCGGGGTTGCTCAGGTCCAGGCACGAGCCCGGGCTAGCCCAGACCAGGTTCAGGTGCTGGGGCGGTCCGCCTGTCTCCATCCCCGGAGGGAAGGGGACCACCTCCTGGGTCCGGGGGCTGGTTGTCCCTATGGGGTATTGGCACCTGGACCTGGAGTATAGAGTATGTATGGGGAGTGTGAGTGAGTGTACGACGTCCATTGTTGTTTTTCTTTACGTTGGGTGTGTGGGTGTGAGTGTTTTTATGTTTACGCATGATGGTGGGAATGTTTGATTGTGACTGTGTGTGCCTGTTTTTTGTGTCATGTTGGGTCTTGGGCTGCTCCGTCTCCTGGATTAATATAGACCCCCATCGAATGTGGGGCCTATTCCCTCCCCGTCACACTACCTGCCGGTGGTTGGTATCTCTGCCCGCCAGTGTACTTGGTTTTTGGTTTTCAATATCCAGGGTTGGGTGCTTTGGTGTGTGCTGGCTCACTCCTGGTGGTTGCTTGCCGGGGCCTGGACCCCTGGGCTCGGTCGGGCCTCTGCTTGGGGAGTGATATGCCCCGGGGTCTCGGGTCTCTGGGTCCTTGGCTGGATCTGCTCGGGCGTAGACGGCTGCCGGCGGGGCCTGTGGGCTCGACGCTGCAGCTCCCTGCACTGTGGCTGCTGGGTGGTTCCCCCGGGATTCTCCCCTGCTCCTCTCTCGGGGGGTTGCGGTTGTCCCGGTGGTGGTTCTCTTGGATCTCCTCCATATCTGTCCTGGGTCCAAGGGGGCGGGTCTGTGGCTCCTCACATTCACTATTGCATATTTTTATGGAGAAGCCTTGTATGCACATGTGCGCTCACACTCAGACCCACAGGTGTTTAGATTCAGGTGTTAACAGATATAGAAATTTTCTATATTGACCTGCATTTACCACTAAATACATCTTGTATTCATAAGTACCGTGCACCTTTCGGTAAAAAGGCTGGTTATACGAACATTAATACAGGTGTAGAAGCAAGCAGGGTGTTATCTTGTATTCTCTTCATCCTTCTTTTTTTCCTTCATTCTATTCGCCTTCTCTCCCCTTTTCCTTTTTGCCCCTCTTTCTCTCTTTTGTGCTTCTTTTTTTTCCTTTCCATTTCTGTCTCCGTGTCCGTTAACAACTAAAATAATCCCAAAGTAGTTTCCAATAAAGTTTCTTTGTATGAATATCAAGCAGAGCTCTAGCTGTAATGCTCCACTTGTGAAAGTAAATCTGTTGGGCTTTTTCCTGGCTTCTCTGCCAGACAGGACACGGTACAAAAAATATATATATAATAATAATAAAGAAGAAGAACAAATTGTGGGACAAATATCCTGTAAAGATGAGGATGTATCATGTTGACTAGCAAGAAAAAAATAAACTCAGGGAGAATGCAATGAGGGCAGAGTTTTCTTTCTGTTTTTTGGGCTCAGCACCCAGGCAGCAAAGTTGAGCCCATGATGAGAAAGATAATACAATTTTCTATTATTTCTTCTCTCTCCTGCTGAGGCAAAGGACAGACTGCCAGGCTGATGAGCCAAGGCACTCCCCAGAGTGGTCTCTGACCAACCAGGGAGCAAGGACAACTTAATTCACAGCATGAATCATAAACGCCCTCTAATGAAGGGAGTCTCTGGATGTAATATTGGCTTTGTCTGAGTAGAAAACAAAGTGTTTCCTTCCTAACATTTAAGCCCCTCCTAACAAAAATATGTAAACATTTCTAATCAAATAAATAATGAACAGTTTTCTATGCAGAACATAACTCCTTCCTCTTGTGGCTAGGTATTTTGCCGTCTGTGGATCTTCTGAAAATATTCTAAAGATGCATTGTTCATGTTCATCCTTCAACACGCCTGTGTCAGGAAAGCACGACTGTTGTGGTTTCGCTTTAATTGCTCCATCTGAACAGAACCCATTGGGACGCTGGAGCAGATATTTTCCCACACTCGGCCTGAGTGGATAACTTTCACACAGACCCAGAGCAGAACTGCTATTGCAGCAGGACACTTCATTAAAGAGAAGAATACACCAAGAGAGGAACCCAGCTTTTGAGGTTGCGTAATCAGACCTCTCGGGCAGATGAATCATGGCAGAGTACGCCGGAGCTGACTGCTACATTTACTTAAAGAATGTTTCCATCACGGCTGTGTCATCTGGAATCTGTTCCCCGATACCTCTGCTCCATTCCAAACCAATTAGCACTTGATGGTCTGCGTGAAGGCGCTTTCCACTCCACTGAAAACTCATCTAAATAGTCAGTGCTGGGCCAGCAAGCAGATATTTGAGTTGAAACGCTAGGATGTTCAAAGTGAAAAACACATGTGGTTTTATGAGTTTTTTACTCTATTAACTGTATAAATAACTTATATTAAAGGTTATTGAGCTATGAGAATAACTGAGCTATAGGAACAGTAAGAAAATGTCTGATTTCTTTTTTTTAATGAAACGTTTCATGCTTGCTGGTGTAAAATATAGATTACAGCTAAAAGTAAAAGCATGACCAAACTGATTGTGATTCAGTCATTTGTTTCAGTTCTGGCTCAGAATGGAGCCCCATGTTTTCACAGATATGCATTTTTTCTCATTATATAAGAAACGTGGGTCAAACAAAATGAGAAAAACATTGCTGTGGGTTTTACTGTCACTTATGTGCTGTGTAAAATGCTTTTGTTGTGTTTTCTACTTTTGTCATAAGGTGGCAGAAAAGTTCTTTAATTATAGAAAAAAAATCTTTTAATTGGTTATATTTATCCTTTACATTTTTAAGCATCTATATTTTGATATATTACTCTCTGCCTGTGACTTTCTAACCTATGACTCTCACTTTTGTTTACGGTTTATACATCTTTGTATTAGCGTGTAAATGTGAAATTGAGAAAATATGTTTTTTTTGTTTGTTTTTGCTTTTGTGGAGCCAGGCCACAATTAATATCGTCATTTCTTTTTCCAACACTACCAGCTAAAGTAACATTATCTTACAGGTATAAATAAATTAGGTAGCTCTATAAACAGAATTACAGTAAATAGGAACGTCTCCAGCCAGGGTTTTTGTCTGATAGGATTCCAAGTTATTAAAGTCAAGAGCATAACATTGTCAAAAAAGTCTTGGTCTATGCTGCATCATTAGGACTTCCTTTCACCGGAGCAAAAAGGCTGAGACAAACTCCTGAAAAACAGCTCCACACCATAATTCCCACGCCACCAAGCTTTACACTTGACAGAATGCGGTCAGGCAAATGCAGTTCTGGCAAGTGCCAAACCCAGATCCATCCACTGGATTGCCAGACAAAGAGGCATGATTCGTCCTTCCAGAGAACATGTCTCCACTGCTCTACAGTGCAGTCACAGTCTGCTTTCACCGCTGCATCTGACCCTTTGCATTACACTGGATGATGTAAGGCTTGGATTCAGCTGCTTGACTCTGCAAACCAATTCAATGAGCCTACCTACGCACTGTTCTTGAGCTAATCCAAAGGTTGAATGAAGGCTGGAGGTCTGTAGCTATGTTCTAACCTTTGAGTGTTATGCTCCTCAGTATCCTCTGACCCTGTTCTGTGATTTTTGCGTATTACTTCATGGCTGAGTTACTGTCATTGCCAATCTCTTCCATTTTGTTATAACTCCTCTAACAGGTGACTGTGGATATTAGGTTGATCAAAAATTTAACAACTGGGCTTATAGGACAGGTAGCTTCCTATGACAGTACCACAATTCCCTGAACTCCTGAGAGCAAGAATGTGTTTTTAAAAATTAACGTCTCTCTCTAACAGACAAGGTTATTTTTTTCCTAATCCCAGAGCAATCACTTTCTAGAAAAAATAAAACAAGAAACTTTGAATAGATTTCAACACAATAATTGCAACAGTAGTGTATTTAAGAGTGCCTTTTCAATAGGAGGCAATGGCACAAAAACTGCTGAAGGGACACCATTTGCTCTATTTAGTTAATAAAAGACTTGAAGAAAAGAAAACTCATGTCCACAACCCAAAACCTGGCTAAATTACATGCCAATTTGCACCATCATAGCCAACATTGTCAAAAGATTAAAATTAAAAAGCTCAAAAACATGCTGAAAGATCCACAAAGGTTAAACATGCAAATTTTATGACACGTAGGATAAACACCAAAATTCATGTTTGGTAAAGCAGATATGATCTGCTGTATAAAAACAGAAACATTAAATCTCTGCTCAGAACTGTTTTAATGAAAAATATGAAATTTCTAAACATGACAAGTAACATGTAATAATATAGTAATAATCGGTGCTCTGTGGTTTATCAGTATGAGTCATAAAACATTACTATCCATCAGAACACCTGCAGAAAATGTTACTAAGGTATTTAAACTAGGTAAAAATGATTATTTTGTTAATCTGTAAATGCACAAATAATTAAACAGAACTTAATGTATAATATTCCGAACATCAGCTAAGCTGTGCCTTACTGTAACTTCTTTTTTTAAACTGTTTGAACACTGATTTAGTGTGAAAATAGCTTGATTATCACCTCACTGTGAATGTACTATCAGAAGCAATTAAGGTGTCACCAGTGTTTGCACAGAGAGATGGATGGCGGTTTGATGATTATGATGAAAAGCTATAAGCTGACCCAGAAAGACCTGACATCCCACTTATCTAACAAATATTCTGTGTGCTCATTTCTACTGCTTCTTCCATAGTGGGTTGCAGGGAAGCTGGTGCCTATCTCCAGTAGTCTATGGGCGGGAGGCGGGGTACACCCTGGACAGGTCGCCAGTCCTTCGCAAGGCAGCACGCAAACAACAATATATATATATATATATATATATATATATATATATATATAT
>JAHUTJ010042050.1:0-22964 GCA_036250325.1 Characodon lateralis
CTTGAAGCTCATCAACAGAATGCCAAGAGTGTGCGGAGCAGTAATCAAAGCAAAAGGTGGCTACTTTGAAGAACCTAGAATATAAGACATATTTTCAGTATATAATTCCACATGTGTTAATTCATAGCTTTGATGCCTTCAGTGTGAAGCTACAATATTCATTCATGAAAATAAAAACTCTTTGAATGAGAAGGTGTGTCCAAACGTTTGGTCTCACTGTGTGTATACACACACACACACACACACACACACACACACACACACACACACACAGCCTAGCCAACAAAAAAGTCTGTATTTAACTAAGCAAATAGGTGTGAGCCTCCCATTGGATAATTACTGCATGGGTGATTATGTTTCCGCTGGCAACAAGTTATTTAACCCCAACTGGTGCAATGAGTTGCTTCTCATTTCTTAAAAACCATGTCAATAGTAACTTCCCGTGCTTGTGGAAAAGATGTCAGTCTGTTTCAGAAGAGTGAAATCACACAAGCAGAGAAAACATCTAAGGAGATTGCAGAAACTACCAAAATTGGGTTAAGAACTGTCCAACACATTATTAAAAAATGGAAGTATAGTGGGGACCCATCGTCTCTGAGGAATAAATGTGGCCAGAAAAAAATCCTGAATGATCGTGATTGGCGATCACTTAAACGTTTGGTGAAATCAAATCGAAGAAAAACAACAGTGGAACTCCAGGCTATGTTTAATAGTGAAAGTAAGAGCATTTCCACACGCACAATAAGAAGGGAACTCAAGGGATTGGGACTGAACAGCTGTGTAGCCTTAAGAAAACCACTAATCAGTGAGGCTAACCAGAAAAAAAGGCTTCCGTTTATTAGGGAGCATAAAGATTGGACTCTGGAGCAATGGAAGAAGGTCATATGGTCTGATGAGTCCAGATTTACCCTGTTCCAGAGTGATGGGCACATCAGGGTAAGAAGAGAGGCAGGTGAAGTGATGCACCCATCATGCCTAGTGCCTACTGTACAAGCCTGTGGGGGCAGTGCTATGATCTGGGGTTGCTGCAGTTGGTCAGGTCTGGGTTCAGCAACAGTATGTGTTCAAAGAATGAGGTCAGCTGACTACCTGAATATACTGAATGACCAGGTTATTCCATCAATGGATTTTTTCTTCCCTGATGGCACGGCCATATTCCAAGATAACCATGCCAGGATTCATCGTGCTCAGATTGTGAAAGAGTGGTTCAGGGAGCAGGAGACATCATTCTCACGCATGGATTGGCCACCGCAGGGTCCAGACCTTAACCCCACTGAGAATCTTTGGGATGTGCTGGAGAAGGCTTTGAGCAGTGGTCAGACTCTACCGTCATCAATGGAAGATCTTGGTGAAAAATTAATGCAACACTGGGTGGAAATAAATCTTGTGACATTGCAGAAGCTTATTCGAAACAATGCGAAACTTATTCGAATGAGTGCCGTAATCAAAGCTAAAGGCAGTCTAATGAAATATTAGAGTGTGTGACCGTTTTTCTTTGGTGGCGACTTTTGTTTTGGCCAGGCAGTGTATTATAAACACTTTTCGGGATTAAATGAAAGTTAAGACTTGACGAAATCAAATTTAAGACCTAAGATAAAAATCTGGGCATTTTAATGATGCGTTCACACCAAACGTGGATTCTGTGAATTTTTCGCCTCATTTGTGTGCTTTTGCCCGCTTGAAATTCCGTGTGAACTCCGCGTTGCCATTTGGCAACAAGCGGCAACGCTTCGCCGCGTCATCAAATATGAGGAGCTTCTATCTGCTGCTTGCTGGTTTCAACTGAACATGGCGGACATGGATTTCACGGATAATCACGGTATTTTACCTGTGGAGAACCGAAAAACGCCGCCGACGTCAACGTCCCTGGGTTCACCAGATTCTTCAGGGACGGGAACAGTTCGGAGATTACCACCACCTACTCCAGGAGCTTTGTCTGGATGACGGTCGATTTCAGCGGTACTTCCGTCTATCCAGGACCCAGTTCGAAGATCTGTTGCCCCGCGTTGGGAGACGAATCGGCCTCCGGGACACCAACTACCGTTGACCGCAGTGAAGCCAGCCCGAAGCCGGACACCGGAAACTCAAGCTGCGGAGCCAGCGGCATCCAGCCCACGGCCGATCCGAGTCAGGCACCCAGATTTCGACAAGCTGCTCTCTGTTGCTCCCTGTTTTGACGCGCAGTGGTTCACTAGGGACCGTCAAGAAGTTTCCGAACCAAGCAATCGTGGAAAATCTGAGTGCCTGAATCGGATCAACCGTGAGCTAGATGCCGCTAACTCCGCGGAGCTTGAACATCCAACTTCAAACTAACTTAACCGCGGTCTACCGGCGCTGTGTCCCCGCTTCTGAGCGCCTGTCCATCTGTCTTCGGTGAGTAAATAAATCTCAGCTCAGTAAAAAAACAGCCGATTTTTAATGTCCACATCTCCTAAATATAAGATATTTGTGCCTAAACATAACTAGGCCAGGTCCTTTCTGTACTTGTNGATTTTTAATGTCCACATCTCCTAAATATAAGATATTTGTGCCTAAACATAACCAGGCCAGGTCCTTTCTGTACTTGTCTCGGTAAAAGTAATTAGTTGAATCATACAACTCTGGCTTGCCGCACACTGCCAGTATGATCTGGTCCTCCATCTTCACTGACAACCACTTCTCCGCTTTGGTCCTTCACCCTACATCACAGCCACATCCAGTCCCTGATTGGTTGACGCAACGTGAATTTAGGAAAAAGATCAGATTTTTCAACTCGTCCTTCGCTCTGTCTCTCCGCTCCCGATTCGCTTGGCGCGCCTTCCGCGCCGCGCCCTCCGTGTCCATCGCACCGCGCCGCGCCACTCCTGAACGCACCTCTACATAGGGAAAACATGTAAATTGAAACCGCTTTCGGTGTGAACACACCATAAGACTTTTTAAGGCCTTAGATACAGATTTTCAAATCTTAGACAGTTTTAGACTTTTGAAGACCCTGCAGGAACAATGCTTAAAGAGGAGTAGATCCCATGAGGCAGATGCCAGATTGTTTACCTCAGTGAGGTGATTAGACCTACCTTGTTTGTGTTGCATTGTTCTTCCCATGACAGCTTTAGTCAGAGTTTGTCCTCCCGTTCATAAGACTCGTTCCATGCCCGTTCTCTGCTTCCTCATTCCTCGGATCAGCTGAGAAATCCTCTCAAGCTCGCCTCCGTCAATCTCCTCACTGCTCCTGGGACCGTCTTCTGTTTTCAGTCAGTAACATCACTCTGCAGCTTACCACACACTTGTATGTCCACCCTTCTTTGCTGTCTGCTTCACTACTCTGTTTGTTGGAAAGAAAGAAAAAAAACAGAAATACCACATAACCGAGCCACCATTCACCACCATCTCTTGACTTTAGACTCTGTGGGTTTGCTCACCCCCTCCTGGACTTCCTCACCTAACAGTAAGATTTCTGCTTCTTCTGTCAATTCATTATCTACCACCGTATCATACCTGGAAAATAACTACTTACTTGTCCTCTCCAGTGACCAATCAGAATTCTGCCAAGGACCCAGAAGATCTACCTCACTGCACATTTTTAATAAATCTGTTAACCTCTCACTCTGTGTCCGTATTTATTGCTCACACCAGAGTCATACTACTTTGACAGCCTTACACAGCAGTTTTCATATTACCTTTTGTTTTGACATTTTTTTAAATTTAATTTAACCTTTATTTAACCAGGTAAGTTATTAAGAACCAATTTTTCGACCTTGTGGGAAGGGAAAAGCACAAGGTCACATCGGGCACATCATTACTTCAACAGTAAGACTAAACTAGATGCCTGAGATTTAAAGAAGACAAGCCTTTAAATTTCTAAGTAACAATATTCTCATCTTGTTTCTGATGTGATATGCCAATAGCGTGAATAAATATGGGTGTGTCCCAATTTATTTATGACCAGAATAAACATTTTTTATTTCATATATATTACAAAAGGTTTAAAAAGGTCTGATCTTCAATTTGAATGACTCCTGTTAACAAATGCACTGTTATAATTGACATGAAATAACCATATGACCAATTATGTTAGGAAAACATACAGGCTTTCCTAGGATGTCCTATTCTCACCTGATTGTAAATATAAATACACAAAAAGCTAGGTTAGATATCAGATTTTGTGCCTAACATCTTGTTCCTTTGTATTTTATTGGGCAAACTTCTGCTGCTTTCTCCTGTATCTGTGTCCACCTTCACCCTCTTACCGTTGACATTGTCATGGAGAACTTTCCTTTTTGTAAACACTTCTTCTACAATTGAAAACTTTTGAATGCCTTTCTTTTCCTAAATACAGACCTTTTGAAAAACTGCTGTGTCCTACACTTCTCATTTGAAGCCCTTTTTGTTTTGCTTCACTTGCAGATGGCAATTCAGTATGTGGCTGTGTATATAGTTCATTAACCAGGAACACAAGTCTGCCTGATGTTGCAGCATCAGTGTGCTGTCATTTTAAAGTGAAGCTGTGGGCCAGCAGGGGGCAGTAGTCAGCCTACATTTCACACAAATTACCTTGTTGGACTGTTTCAGTGATCAAAACAAAGACACATGTTAACATGTGCCGTGGTTGACTGACATTCTGTTTGTTCTTTGTTCAAGTTATTGAAGCCCAGCAGTGGTAACATAAATGCAACACCATAGAAACAATTCTGTCTTTTAACACCATTAAAAAAAAGTGGTATAATTTAATTTTAGGCTTTATCTGCAGCAATCCCTCCTGAACAAGCCTGTAGTGACAGTGGACAATGATTTTCATCATGCCACTCATAAACACAAACTATAGTTCTACCCTCATACAACTACAAAGATGGGTTTACATCACTTGCCTAGATCTAGAAGAAATTTAAAGATGCGGGGAGAAGTATAAAAGTGAGTACACCCCTCACATTCCTGCAGATATTTATGTATATGTTTTCATGGGACAACACTGACAAAATGACACTTTGACACAATGAAAAGTAGTTTGTGTGCAGCTTATATAACAGTGTAAATTTATTCTTCCCTCAAACTAAAGATACAGCCATTAATGTCTGAACCATCAAAAGTGAGTACACCCCCCTTTTGAAAGTTCCTGAAGTGTCAATATGTTGTGTGGCCACCATTATTTACCAGAACTGCCATAACCCTTCCAGGCATGGAGTTTACCAGAGCTCCACAGGTTGCCACTGGAATGCTTTTCCACTCCTCCATGACAACATCACGGAGCTGGCGGATATTTGAGACTTTGCGCTCCTCCACCTTACGCTTGAGGATGCCCCAAAGATGTTCTATTGGGTTTAGGTCTGGAGACATGCTTGGCCAGTCCATCACCTTTACCCTCAGCCTCTTTAATAAAGCAGTGGTCATCTTAGAGGTGTGTTTGGGGTCTTTAACATGCTGGAACACTGCCATGCGACCCAGTTTTCGGAGGTAGGGGATCATGCTCTGCTTCAGTATTTCACAGTACATATTGGGGTTCATGTGTCCCTAAATGAAATGTAACTCCCCAACACCTGCTACATTCATGCAGCCCCAGACCATGGCATTCCCACCACCATGCTTGACTGTAGGCATCACACACTTATCTTTGTACTCCTCACCTGATTGCCGCCACACCATCTGAACCAAACAAATTAATATTGGTCTCCTCAGACCTTAGGACATGGTTCCTGTAATCCATGTCATTTGTTGACATGTCTTCAGCAAACTGTTTGCGGGCTTTCTTGTGGACAGCCTTCAGGAGAAGCTTTTTTCTGGGATGACGGCCATGCAGACCAATTTCATGTAGTGTGCAGCGTATGGTCTGAGCACTGACAGGCTGACCTCCCACCTCTTCATCTCTGCAGCAATGCTGACAGCACTCCTGCGCCTATCTTTCAAAGACAGCAATTGGATGTGACGCTGAGCACGTGCACTCAACTTCTCTGGACGACCAATGCGAGGTCTGTTCTGAATGGACGCTGCTCTTTTCGAATGCTGGATGATCTTGGTCACTGTGCTGCAGCTCAGTTTCAGGTTGTTGGCAATCCTCTTGTAGCCTTAGCCATCTTCATGTTGCGCAACAATTTGTCTTTTAAGATCCTCAGAGAGTTCTTTGCCATGAGGTGCCATGTTGGAACTTTCAGTGACCAGTATGAGAGAGTGTGAAAGCTGTACTATAAAATTAAACACACCTGCTCCCTATGCACACCTGAGACCTGGTAACACTAACGAGTCACATGACATTTTGGAGGGAAAATGCCAAGAGTGCTCAATTTGGACGTTGTCTCTTAGGGTTGTACTCACTTTTGTTGCCGGTGGTTCAGACATTAATGGCTGTATCTTGAGTTATTTTGAGGGAAGAATAAATTTACACTGTTATATAAGCTGCACACAGACTACTTTTCATCGTGTCAAAGTATCATTTTGTCAGTGTTGTCCCATGAAAACATATACTTAAATATCTACAGGAATGTGAGGGGTGTACTCACATTTGTGATACACTATATATAGTGGAGACCTAGCTTAGCCTTAATGTTTTTGTTTTTCTAAAATGTAAAAGGCCTTTGAAAGTGTTCTTGGGGTTAAAAAAACAAAACAAAAACACAAGGTACATATATAAACACTAGAAGGTTTTTCAGGTTTCACAGAAAGGAATTTCTGTGCTAAGCCAATAGTGGTACATGGGCTGTGTTTGATGGCAAGAGAAAGAACAAAATAACAGTGATGCTAAGCTAATACGATCAGAAAGATTAGTTGCTCAAAGACATTGAGCTTTTCTTCAACCAAAGCTTCTAAAATTGAAATGCAGTTGAGAGATTTGGAGAATTCCTAGTATGAGCTAAAGCAGATGAGACTGACCCAAACATAATTGCTGGTTTCTACTTTTCCTGCCTTTCATTTACCTCTGATGTCAAAACTACAATCTGAGAATGACAACTAACTTAACTCAAACAGTTTGCTGTTCAGAGTTTGAAAACCTGTGGGGTTTTACGCTCAGTGACCAGACTAACTGCATTTGCAATAAAGACTACGATTAATATATTTCACTGTATTTTATCTGTATTTTCCAGGTTTTATATGCAAAGCAAAGTAGGTTTATTTGTATTGCACGCTTCCTACACAATGTGACTCAAAATGCTTTTCAGGTAAATAAAGAAAGAAAGAGGACGAGAAACGTAGTCAAACATAAAATATGTCAAAAGAACAAAACTAAACATTTAAACTTGACATTATAAAAGAAATGTTAAAAGGCAAATGTAAACTAATAAAAACAAAGGATGCTACTGAAATGCCCTGAAAAAGGAACCTTTAATCTTTATGGATAAGCTGCGGAAAAAAGTAGCAATTTCAGTCCTAATTTAAAAGAGCCAAATGTTTCTGCACATCATGAGATTTCAGGTAGTTGGCGGAGTGGCATACAAACTAAATGCTGCCTCCCCTTGTTTAGTTCTGATACTGAGAACTGCAAGGCAGACATATTGGATTTTGAAGTTAGGGTCTGGGAAAAAAGCCTTTCTATTAAGAACTCCAGACTTTCTTTACAGACATTTATGTATGTAATTTTTTCCTTTTTCTTTGACAAACTGAAAAAGTTCCATTGTACTACTGTTTTAAAATGTAAAGATTTCTTTATTGGGATAAATCATTATTTACTAAGTTGCTACTGTTTAATTTGTTAATATCTAAGTTTTGAAACCGCCCCTTTAGATGTTCTTTAATGATTGTTTTGTGTAAATTTTTTGAAATGTGACACAAATGGTGCTGTCATGCTGTTATTTCAGGTAGCTGCATCAATTTTAATAGGATGAAGCACTGACAAATCTGATGAATCATACAGAAATACTTAGAACGCTTTAAGATAGTTAGAACATTGCCTTTTTTCAGCAGTATTGTCATATGTCAAGTGTCTTATGTATGTATAATAATATCATCCTACCAAGAGACAAACAGAAAACTAGCCTCTGGCATATTTACAAATACTGTGTGCTTGTTTTTTAATATTCGCCATCCCTGTTTTAAATAAATAAATCAGAATTTTTTTCATGCTGTTCACTCATCATTACTTTAAATATTCTTTGATAATAAATATATTTGTCCCATAAAAATGAATAAACTGTGAAATTGTTATACTTTACTGTGAAATTGTTATACTTTGCACCCTTTGTATATTTAAACTTTTTAAAACTGCTGATTACTTCATGATCCTGTAGCTGGCCTCTTCCTCTGCAGTTAGTGGATGAAGAAATGACCTCCTAAGGCACACTGTTGTATTCAAAACCAAACTCAGTAGTTTGGTTGTCAAATGAAAAACAGAAATCACTAGTTTCTCGATTGTCCAGCTAACATTACCCTACTTATTCCTAGAGTTTCTGTTTGGAGTACACTGCTTGATATGGCAGCCTTCTTTTGTCGCCACTGATAACTTCAGAGTACAAAGAAACAATTCTAAATTGAAGACTGAGGATTAGAATAAAGTATAACATTTATTAGAATAAGTAAAGATTGTTGCCAGTGGGATGAATGAGTTTGTGATGTTGACACTAAAATATTTATATAAAAAAAAACAAAACTCAAAATGAAGAATAAAAATTGTCACATGAATGGTAACATTGACAGACCCCTGCATGTTTCAATCAGTGATGCACTGATGTTGGTGAAGTCTGAACCATGTATCAAGATGTACAGTAAAAATGCCCCTTTTCCACTAGTCCATACTCAGCGTGGTTTGTTAAGGCTTTACTTGCTTTACAAGCGTTTCCATTAGTAACGGTTATGTGGAACTATTTTTAGTTCCTGGTTGGATGTGGTTCCAACTGTGCCGAGTCGTGCTGAAAATGTGGAGTCAGAAGACTATCGGTCACTGATTGGGTAGGGGGCGTCACTAGTCATAGCTAGTATAACTACTATCTTCAACCATTGAAGTGTTGAATGCTGGGCTTATTTTGTATATGACCACTATAGCAACCTAGCCCTAGGTAGCATCATTTAGCTTGTACCGTTCCATGGCTTCCCTTTCTCCCCTGTACTTATCCAATGTGTTTTGTCTTGCCACCTGCAGCAGGTCCTACATTGTTGTGTTTGTGTCACATACAAATCAGATCAGATATTTTTTGACTGTGGGGCCGCCTTGCTATTGATGATCCGCCCACATTGAGATGGTATTCAATTGTAATGGAGAGCCAAACTGTGTGGAGTAGAACTGACCTGAGGCTAACTGCATTGAGTAGGAACTAATGTAAAAGGGCAAAAGACACTTATAGAGAAATGGCCTACATAGCCAAGTTACCAGAAGAAAGTCATTACTGTGACAGGGCCGCAAATTAGACTACTTACAATATGCCAAGTTACACAGAGATAAGCCTCCAAATAAAAAAATAACAGTTATTTAGAGTGATGAGATCAAAGTTGAACTTAATAACATAACCATAAACTATACATAACAACAAAGCCTGTTATAACAAAATTCCCTTCGTGAGACATGAAGTTGGATTTCTGATGGTTTGGGAATGTGAGAGCTGAAATATGCAAAAGGTCCATCCACCTTCTTATAAATTTGATCAGCTTTTTTGTTCCTGCTGAACAAACGTCAGTATGATGCTGGAAACTCTACATTTCATTGATTTCATTGAGATGCTGTGGGGTAACTTAAAAAAGCCTGTACAGGCAAGAGCCCCTTAAACACCTCACAGTAGAAAGTGAGGAGTGGGGTAATGTTTTCACAGACTGATGTCAGATGGCTATAAGAAGTGATATTCCTTCAACCAAAGGAGGCAATGTTTTCCGTCAGTATACACATTTTCATTGATATCTTTCAATTACTGTATAAAGTATCTATTTTGAGATATACTTGAGATTGAGATATAAAATGTATTTTAAAAGTATTTCTGGGACATCCAAACTATCTAGCTATTTGTGGATATCCACAGTGAAACATGGTACTATTGATGGATTATATTATTTTTCTAGGAAAAAAACTTGAATCCTAATGTGCGGTATTAAAGGAAGTTCAACCTTCATGATTGATGTCCTGATAACCTCCTGCTGAATACACTGATGAGGTTTTCCTGCTTTGATACAGTTGTGAAATGAGGTTAACATGTCATAATTTGGCTTCTGCCTCGCTTAATCAGAGGCAATTTGCAAAAAAGTGCAAAAGATCAATAATGAAGCTTGTTGAAGTCATATTACAAAGTAATACAAAAAAATTGTTTTTTATTAGTAGGTTTATTATCCGCCAGATGGGTTTGGACGGGACTAAGTTTATATATTGTCTTCTACATTTGTTGCATTATGTTTGTGTCAGTTGAATTGTTTCCTGCTTGGTCAAGGTTTTGAAATGTCACACAGTTTGACTTTTCTAACAACCAATCAAATGTAACCCCGTTTTTAATGCTGTTCTCTGCTGTTTTGCTCAAAACGTTCAGTCGAAAGAGCTCTGAGACAATGTGGCTGTACACAATTCTCTGTGGAGTCTGTAAGTATAAACCAAGTACTCAATACTAAAATTTAGTGCCAAGGTAAATTTTTTTATATTATCATTTATTGTTTTGACCCAATTCATTTGCCAGCTGTGATCCATTCAGGATCAGTCAAACAAGACAGTGGTGTGAGATCTGCCATTGTAGGGGAAAATATTGTGCTATGCTGCTTCCATGACAGCCAGTCAGCAATGCACTTCTCCTGGTATCGCCAAACATTAGGAGACAGACCTGAACTCTTGTCTAACATTTACAAATATGATGAACCATCTAAAGTCTTCCACTGGTTGGAAAAGAATCCCCGTTTCTCTGTGGAAAGAAGTGAAGGAATTAATCATTTACACATTTCTGAGGTCCAGCTCTCAGATTCAGCAACATACTACTGTGGAAGTTCCCACTCCAACACTGTGGAGTTTGGGGAAGGGGTCTTTTTGAGTGTTGAAGGTAAGGGATTTCTATTTTTGTTGTCGTTTCCAAGAACTTTAGTTCCTCTGTTCCTCAGCACGTCTTTGCTCTTAGTTAAAGAACAAAGTTGTACTGTTTAAATAAGTATGCCACAGAATTTGCAAGACTTTATTGTCCTGTAGTCAGAGTCTCACAGTTTTGATGGTTAAAAGTTTTTTTAGTGGTCTGTTTGCTATATTTTACTCTAAATGTTCACTGTTTATAGGAACAAACCATCTGGAAATCATCCAAGAGCCAGCATTTGAAACAGCCCAGCCTGGCAGCTCTGTAACATTTCATTGTACAGTAGGCACCAGAACCTGTAAAGAAGAACACATTATCCACTGGTTCTGGCATGGAATTTACCAAGCAGTACTCCACACACACAGAAATCACAGTGGAATTATCTCTGCTCAGCACCACTATTCACAGAGTTGTGTCTACCATTTACAGAAGAACAACGTGAGCTTATCTGATGCAGGAACCTATTACTGTGTTGTTGCCTCCTGTGGAAAGATGCTGTTTGGTAGTGGAAGCAAGCTAATCATCAAACACAATGCTGAAGATCAGGTTTCCCAAATAGTAATCTTTGTTTGGCTGTCAGTGTTCAGAAGTGGCATTCTGTTGTTTTTTGTGATTATTTGTCTTTTTATTTTTGTCAGAAAGACCCAGTAAGCCCAGTGTGCACAGCCACTAATTAACTCTTCTGAAGACACAAATTATGTGAGAGAAGTTACAATGAGAATTTCACCTACTACTGCTTTCATAGTTTCATTTTTTAAACTGTACTGTGCTGTGCTTGAAATTTTATATTTTATAACCTTTTACACAATGTCTGTGTTGGCATCATATTATTTTCACTTCTGCATATAGAAGAAAAAAAGTCTGTGACTTTAATTCGACTGCAAATAAAAGAAGACAGCAATCATTTATCAACTAAGTCATCATGTGAAATTAATTTTAAAAACTGTATTAACTCTGACTATCAATAAAGGATTGGTCTCCAAAGTGTTTCTGTCTCTTACAGTCCTTGGTCCAGGTACATCATGTTTGTAGACAAGGTATTTTTTATTTTATTTATTGCAGTAAACAACAAGTTTGAATTGTCAATGCTAAGCATAACGGTTTAGATGTAGTCTGGAAAAGTACAGAATTTGATTTCTGTATATTCCAACTCTGGATAAGTATGAAAAAAAAAAAAATAGAAACATGGAAAAATATTTATATTTCTAGATTTTATTCCCTATCCTATAGCCTAAACATTCCTTCCTCCCTTCTTCATCATTCATCCTTCCTACCTTTTGTCTCTCCTTCCTTCTTTCCTACCTACTTTGTGGAATTTCCTTTTTTTTTTCCTTTGTTCTGAACTCATTCACACCCCTCTTTTTTAGCTCCCCCCTCTACCTGTCTTCTTCTTTTCTTTCTAATTTCCTTCCTTGTCTTCTTTTTTTCCTTTCTTTTTTCAGTCCTTCCCTTCTTGTGTCCAACCTTCTTTTCATCCTTCTTCCCTCTGCCAAACTTTCTTTCCTTCATATACATCCTATCCCTTCTGAATCTAATTCTTACTCTCTGGGTTTTGCTGGTTTCTTACTTAAAGCCTGTTACAGAGCGTAAAAATCATCCAGTAATTTATTGTAACAGGTAAGTAGGTAAAAAGAACAAAAATAGCACAATATTTAAAAAAAAAAACTGGCAGACAATTTGCTAATGACTGTGTAATTGTCAGACTTTTTAAAATTGATGAGGTCAGTCATGGTCATATTTGTTGATTAAATTTGTTGACTTATTAGATATGTATTTTTTTTTTTTACAGTTTAACGTCCCTAAGACCATGTTCAGACCTGATTTTAACATGCATCTTGGCTGAAATGACTTCATCAATAAAATCCCGGGAAGTGAGAAAACGTTTTTTGGGGGGATTATGAAGAAAGATTCCAACAAGTAAACATAAAGTAGAAAAATGTCTGTTTTTACTAGATTACAAATAGCTGTATAATTGTTTTGGCAACAGCTGTTCTATATTGAAGTTGTTTTTGTTTAAAGATCTGTCCAGTGAACTGCTTGATGTGGAAGTCATGTGAGGTCAGTGAGTAGGCATATTCCTCCATTGTGTTTTGCTTTGAGACGCCTTTATTTAGCGTTGTCCAGACACGTGTAGATTATTTAGGACGCATGTTCATGCCAGGTGTGAGCAGATAAAAGAGATGTACGTTGATTTAACCCTAACCCTACCTAATTTCCCTTTAGGGACACATGGGTGAATCAAGTTGAAACTGAAGATGAAAACCAGTAGGTGTCAGTTTTGTCAAAAAACTTTATTACAAGTTTACACCTCACCTTTATACCCACTGAGGAAGTTGCAAAAAAGTATTTTTAGAAACAATATATAGGTTGGTGTCACCTATTGAACTCTACTGCCTCACGGTGGAATAGACACATTCACTGAAGTTCTCTTTTGTCCTTCTTGACATGCTGGGTTTGAAATTATTTATAGCAGCATATTGGAGGTTTTCACCATCTTGATGCAGCTACAGATGAAAGATAAAACAAAAAAGAGGAAATAAATCCAAAGCACTGACAGAAGAAAACTACACACTTTACCCATCTCAGTCAGCTGTTGCAGAAAGGACAGCAAGAGAAAAGTTTGTATCTCTCTACAGCAAATGTTTTTTACCTGTGTAGTTAGAATATGTCTTGCAGAAAATGTGCCACTGCATTCTGGAAATAATAAAACCACATTTATTTTCATTCTGCTGCAGCAACTGACTTTTAAATTACAGCAGGTACCTGTTTGCTGATTGCATATTTTGCTTAGTCTATACACAGAGAAAGCCAGTGAAGCAACCAGGATGGTGGTGAATGTCAAAACCCCACCCAGGACATAAACCAAGACAATAGAGACAGCGTCACCTGCAGAGAGACAAGCAGCAGAAGACACAACAAATTTTTGTTTGCATCTTCGTCAGAATCTATTGATTATATTCGCAAAGATGTTACAGCATAGAATGGTTCAACAATAAAAAAACCAGTAAAAATACAAATATAGCAGCATAAATATAAGTACCATGAAAGTGCAAAAATAGAGGAATTAGGAGAGTGCCAAGTGTTCTTCAGATTTCAGATGAAAATACTGTTACAGCACTTTACAATAAAAACTATAAAATGTTAATATTGTCCCGTGAGAGTAAACAGATAAAATAAGTATTGTTGGCAGTAAACAGACAGTATTATACTTAAAAACAGATAATTGCACACAGATATATATTGCACATTGACTACACACATTACTTATATTCAGTACTGCTTAGCAGTTTCAATCCAAAGAAATCAATGATTTTTAAGTGAAAGAATTGGGGAGCCAAGAATTTATTGTAGATTTCTTTTTATTCAGAGTTGATGCTTTTTCACAATTATGTGAATATTATGTCAATATTACAAATTTTATCTGATTTCTTGTCATGCCTAAATAGGGTTTCGAACATGAATGGTCTTAAAGTTCATGTCAAGGATTGCTGCACCTCCAAGCAATGAAGGCAGATGTTATTGCCCCCAAAACAATCTGAAATAAAACCTCACAGAATAGAATAATGTATAATTATCAATAATGAACCTATAATGTCTGATATTTGGACTTAGTTTACAAAGTTACTCTTTAAATCAGGTGGCATTAATATAAAATGACTCACCTTCAGAATGCAGGATGGTCTTGTTTCCAAACAGCAAGTGTCCACATGAGGCAACAGCACAAAAATAGGTCTCAGCAGGTGACTTCATCGGCAAGTTGAAAGTACACCTGTGTCTAGTTGGGTCTGTGTTGGGTTTTCTCTCACACTGATCCAACCCTACCTGGCCGTAAATGAGTCCTGGATGAGTTTTTACAGAATTTCTGAACCAGTAATAACTGTGTTCTCCACCTCAGCTCCCAGTTTGTACTGTACAGTTCAGTGACACATAGCTTCTTGACTGGATAGGCTCAATTTCAGACTGATGAAGTAAAGTTCGAAGGTTCATTCCGAAACCATTTACACTAAGTGTAGTACCTTCACAAAATTTAAACTCAGCTAAATTGCTCTTTACACAGTAATAAGTTGCTGAGTCCGATACCCTCAAATCTGATATCTTTAGCAAAATGTTACTGTGGTTTTCATTATCTAGAGAGAAACGAGAATTGTTAAATTGATCTTGAAAAATGGCGATATTGTTATACTTGTAGAATGTGCACACGAGCTTAGGTTCCTTTCCCAGAATTTGTTTATACCAGTAAAACATCACTGCTAGGTCATCTTGGCAGAGGCATTGCAAAGCAGCGTTGTGTCCAACGTCAGCTGATTCCATATGTAATAACTTGTGGGTCCAAGCTGCCCTATGAGCTGAGGACAAAATAATACAAAAAGAGATACAGGAAATTGGATGAAAGTGCAATGGAAGGAGCTGTGCTGCAATCTTTGTGTGTTGAGAAACAAAGTGTCTCGTAAAAGGGTATAGAAAAACCCGTTGCAAAATTGAACTTACCCACTATCATGACAAGCAGAGCTGGCAAATACAAAGTAAAGGTCGGTGAAGTCATTGTGCTTCAAATGCAGTGATGAAAGAAATGAATCTCTGTAAGTTTCCCCCTCCTTAGGACTGTTTCTGATTAGCCAATCAGAGTGACTACCTGACTCTGAGATAATTTGCAGTGCCACCTCCTTTCACAGTTGTGTTCTATGATTCTTGAACCTGGCATTAGGTCTACAAAGACAGAGAAATGAACTGGATAAGATGAGAGCTAAAAATAATTAATACTGTACAGGTGTTAAAATTAAATTAAAATTAAATTAAATTAAATGTGCATCTAAGTAAGGTGATTTTGAAAATGTGCAAAATGCGCATGTATAATTGTGCAGCCTCAGTCTGTAACTCTTGCACCTCCACACTGGCTATGTTTGGTTGCTGTAGCTCCGTGATGAGGTCGTTGAAGAGCAGCAGACGTGACATACCTTGGTCCTCTAGACTTGCCAACTGGTCACTTTTTACAAAGTCCACGATAAAGTCATAGAGTTCCCCTTCTGTTGGAGTGTCATCTGGTAGCTCTTCCTCTACCTTGTCCTTGATGGAGACTGCCAATTGGTGGAGCACATCAATGTTTGCAGAGCTGATGAGCTGGTGCAGTTGTTTCTAGATGCCTCGCTGCAAGTCACGCAGTACCGACATCTTGGATCACAGGATCACAGTTGTGGTGCGTCTGTCCAGGTACTGATGTCTGATTCGGTATTGGATGATTATTGGATGAAAAAAATAGTTTTGGGCGGGTTGTTAAAATTTGGCCTGCTTTTCACAACATTTGTTTTTTTTTTTAGAAATTATTCATGGGAAAATTCTATCAGAATAGTTGTCATTGTGAGGCAGAAAGTAAACATCCACACATCTCAAAATGTGTCTTTTTACTCATTTCGATAGTTCATTCATTTTGAAAAAAGGGAATGTCGAACTTGACATAATCAATCATTGATGGTCATTGGTTAATCAACTTTCACTGTGAAATTATATTGGTCAAGTGAAAACGCCCAAAATGCTTTTAAGAGTTTATCTGATATAAATTGATGTGCGGCCTTTACTTTGTTAAGCTTTGACATGCTGTTGAGAAACAGCATCATGCTGAAGGGGAAAATACATATGATATCCAGAAAGCTAAAATGTGCCCCTGTCACGGAGGATGACTTGTTGCAATACACAAATCTCAATGCAACTTCATAATTTTTCAGAACATGGTGCCCACAGCACCTGGTCAGAACATGCACAGACATTTCTGTCAGAAAACAGTACACATTATTTGACTGTTTTCTGACAGAGTTGAAACATTACACTAATAATAAACTAATGAACAATTACCATATCAATTTAGCTCACCACACTTTCATGTAGCTCAACGTAAGACCTGCCTTCCATTTCAAATCACAAACATACTTTAGGAAGGTAATGTTAACATTATTATGCTAATAAAATCAAACAGACAGATAAGTAACATTTTCCTATTTATTCATCATTTTTTTGTTTGCTGCTCTGTATCATAGAGCATAACATTTAGCCTTCGACATATACAGTGCCTTGCGAAAGTACTCGGCTCCATTGAACTGGTCAACCTCTTGCCACATTTCAGGCTTCAAACATAAAGATATAAAATTCAAATTTTTTGTGAAGAATCAACAACAAGTGGGACACAATCGTGAAGTGGAATGAAATTNAAGTACTCGGCCCCCTTGAACTGGTCAACCTCTTGCCACATTTCAGGCTTCAAACATAAAGATATAAAATTCAAATTTTTTGTGAAGAATCAACAACAAGTGGGACACAATCGTGAAGTGGAATAAAATTTATGGAATGTGTCAAACAGCATCATGCTGAAGGGGAAAATACAAATGATATCCAGAAAGCTATAATGTGCCCCGGATTGTCCATAATGAACACCATGTTCAAACATAAGGGTGTCCATCAGTGCACTTGGCACCAGGACACACTAGGCAGGAGGTATCATCAGAACTTCGGCCGCATGTTTTGGGCATTCGGGTGAAGAGAGGGGCTGAGCTGTCCACTGATCACCACCTGGTGGTGAGTTGGATCCGCTGGAGGAGGAGAAAGCCAGACAGACTTGGCAGGCCCAAGCGCATAGTGAGGGTCTGCTGGGAACGTCTGGTGGAGGGATGTATTCAACTCCCACCTCCGGGAGAGCTTTGACCAGATTCCGGGGGATGTTGGAGACATAGATTCCGAGTGGACCATGTTTTCCGCATCTATTGTCGATGCTGCTGCCCATAGCTGCAGCCATAAGGTCTGCGGTGCCTGTCGCAGCGGCAATCCCCGAACCTGGTGGTGGACACCGGCAGTAAGGGACGCTGTCAAGCTGAAGAAGGAGTCCTATCGGCTGTGGTTGGCTTGTGGGACTCCTGAGGCGGCTGACGGGTACCATGAGGCCAAGTGTGCTGCGGCCCGGGTGGTGGCAGAGGCAAAAACTCGGGCCTGGGAGGAGTTCGGTGAGGCCATGGAGAAGGACTACCGGTTGGCCTCGAAGCGATTCTGGCCAACTACAGGGGGATCACACTCCTCAGCCTCCCTGGTAAGGCCTACGCCAGGGTATTGGAGAGGAGAGGCTGTCCAATAGTCCAACCTCGGCTTCAGGAGAAGCAGTGTGGTTTTCATCCCGGCCGTGGAACACTGGACCAGCTCTATACCCCCTACAGGGTACTCGAGGGTTCATGGGAGTTTGCCCAGCCGGTCTACATGTGTTTTGGGGACCTGGAGAAAGCATTCGACTGTGACCCTCGTGATGCCCTGTGGGGGGTGCTCCAGAAGTATGGAGTTGGGGGCCCCTTATTAGGGGCCATCCAATCTCTGTACAAGTAGAGCAGGAGTGTGGTTCGCATTGCCGGCACTAAGTCGGACCTGTTCCCGGTACATGTTGGACTCCGGCAGGGCGTCCCTTTGTGCAGCCAAGCGCCGGAGAGGGTCTGGTTTGGGGGCCAGAGGATTTCGTCTCTTCTTTTTGCAGATGACGTGGTCCTGCTGGCCCCCTCTAGCCAAGACCTACAGCATGCGCTGACGCGGTTCACACTCGAGTGTGAAGCGGCTGGGATGAGGATCAGTTCCTCCAAGTCCGAGGCCATGGTTCGGTGCGTCTGCCGCAGTAATGCGGGCGCTGTGCTGGTCCGTTGTGGTGAAGAGAGAGAGTTGAGCCGAAAACCGAAGCTCTCGATTTACTGGTTGGTCTACGTTCCTACCCTCACTTATGGCCATGAACTCTGGGTCATGACCGAAAGAATGAGATCCCGGATACAAGCGGCTGAAATTAGCTTCATCCGTAGGGTGGCTGGGCACTCCCTTAGACATAAGGTGAGGAGCTTGGCCATCTGGGAGGGGCTCGTTGTAGAGCCGCTGCTCCTCCACATCGAGAGGAGGCAGTTGAGGTGGCTCGGGCATCTATACCGGATGCCTCCTGGACGCCTTCCTCGGGAGGTGTTCCAGGCACGTCCCACCGGGAGGAGGCCCAGGGGACGGCCCAGGACACGCTGGAGGGACTATGTCTCTTGGCTGGCCTGGGATACCTCCGGAGGAGCTGGAGGAGGTGTCTGGGGAGAGAGACGTCTGGGTGTCTCTACAGAGTCTGCTGCCCCTGCGACCCGGTCCTGGATGAAGCAGAAGACCACAATGACACGAAGATAGCACCCTTAAGGCTCAATTTATGCAGTCTATCTGCAAAAAAGTTGGTTTGGAGTTTAGTTACTCTTTAATGTAGCTTAATGTAGCAGAGGGTCAGAATGTTATGCGGTTGTTTTTTTTTTTTTTTTGTTAAAAGCTGCATTCCTGTCTAAACTGCTGATACAGGGACCTTGGTGCCAGAAACTGCAACTGGTGAGGCCTGTTAAAAATCTTTTTGAAAACTAAAAGACAGAACATACAGAGCTCTGCAAAACTGCTGAAGCCTGTTGCCTTTTTTGTCATATGGTCCTCGTCGTACGGAAAAACTCATCCACTTGTTTAACTTTAGCCAAATTGATTACTGCAACATTGTCTTCAGAGGTCTGCCTAAAAAGTCAATAAGTTGATCCAGAACTGCTGCCCACATCCTCGCTAGAACTGAGAAAGTAGAGCGGGCCTTGTACTTGCTCTATGTATCTCAGTGAATGAACCTTTAATTACTCCTGTTAGTTTAAAAGTCACTGGATGGCTTAGCACCAAAATATTTATTGCTGTTCTCTTGACCTTCCAGACCACTCAGGTAATCTGGTTCAAGCCTACTCCTCTACCTGGCAGGGGCTACTCCCCTGACACCACCGTAATTATGCCTCATTCACCCACCTGTTAAAATGGCTTTATATGCTGCTCGCTGGCTGACAACCAGCACCAGATTATCAAAACCCCTGTGTGAGTAAATGTCCAGCGTTCCTACCTTGCCTGCCTGCCTGTTCTTGATCTCGTTTCTGCCCCTTGGATTTTCCTGTTCTGCCTTGCCACGTCGGATATCTCCCTGGCCACAGATCTCTGGATTGGCTCCTGAGCACAGTGTTGTGGATTTTCTTATCAAAGTGGGAAAGAAGACAACTCAGTTACAAGAGAAAGACCGGACTTTGTCTTTATAAGTTTATTCAAATGCATACAACATTTAAGCAAGTCAGAGAAACAGAGCCACGAACAGGATTTACAAACAGTATTTATACCAAAATGAGTGTGTTATCTCAATTTAAAAGAGTTTAGAAACATGGCCCCCAGACCCTCCCCGGGTCAGAGGTAACAAAGTTATTTGTGAGGGCACCCATCTACCCTCCCTTGAGATATAACACTTCAGGGAGTGTTAACCATAAAACTCTCCAGCATTTGAATTTAGAGTCCATCTCCACTGAGTAATAAAACACAGAGGTCAGAGGAGAGAGGTAGATGGAAGGTCAGAGCACTTAAAAAGAATTTTCCATTACAACTGCCTCCTGCTTAAGTCCTGCATCTGACAGCCTGAATCTGCCTCCCTGTGTCTGACCTCGCTTCTGTGTTTCGACCACCGCTTCAAGCCTAGTCCTCGGATCCTGTCATCTGTTTCTGTTTCTCGGCTTCAACCCAGTTTCTGTCCTCAGATCACCGAATCCTGCCTACTCCGTGGTTTAGTAAACCTAAAGTTCCTTTTCAATGCAAGCTTTTTCTGGCTGTGTTGGTCGAGGGGTCTCATTCTCAGTCCCTCATACCCACTGTGACGTCACCACGCTGCCACCAGCTAACGTCACTGAGGAGCTCAGCCACTAACCTTTCTGTCTGCCCTCAGAGGCTCCTGATCCCACTGCTGGTGGCTTGCTGCTCTGCAACTATAGATTTTAATAAACCTTTAAACTTTCATCTGTTGTGTCTGGCTGAAATTTTGGGTCATCCTAGCAATTATTACAGTATAATCTGGCCAATATGGACCCATCGCCGGTACAACTGTGGCACACAGGCTTTGAAAACTCTATTGTTTGATTTGATGCCGGGATGAATAAAATACCTCCTATGTTACGCAGCCTGTCTCCTCCCAGTGCTCCCCAGCATTCAGCGCCTGCCCTTCTGACTATCATGCCAGCGGGAGCTGCTGGAGAGCCTTGTTTAACCCTTCCTGAACTGTTCAAAGGGGATCATGGTCAGTGCCAAGCTTTCCTTACTCAGTGTGAGATTCACTTCAAATTGCAGCCTTCTTCATTTCCATCTAAACAATCAAAAATGGCATATGTAATCTCACTACTTGCAGGCAGGGCTCAGCAGTGGTGCACTGGAGAATGGCAGAATAACTCTGAGTCCTGCTCATCTAAATTAAAGATTTAGATGAGTGTCTATTCTGCATTCGCTAAGGAAATCATTATAGTTTTTGATCCTGTTCTCCCAGATTGTGAGGCAGCAAGAAGCTTGCTATCATTAAAACAAGGAAAACAGTGCATGGTCCAGTACATCATTGATTTCCACCTGGCTACAGACAGGCTTTGATTGATGTGTTCATGCAAGGTTTAAAATGAGGAGATTAAGGATGAGCTTGCCATCTGGGTTTACCCGAAATCCCTGGATTTAGAGTATTGGAGGACCTCGCAACCCGGATAGATCTCCGTCTCTCTGAGAAAGGAGAGAGAGACATCACAGGAGGCGCTGTCCGTTGCCCTCAGAGGTTTTGCCTCACAAGTGGACCAAGGAGTTAACTCATCCCCTAAGTAAAACTGTTGCAAACTGAACCCATGCAGCTGGGCCGAACTAAGCTGTCTGAAAAATAATTATTACGGAGAAGACAACTTAACCTCTGTTTTTACTGTGGTGTCAAGGGTCATAGAATCGTTCAGTGTACGCTAAAAGGTCAGGCTTAGTTAAGGCAGAGGGGGACATGCCATAGCAAGATTTCCACTTGTTCCTCCTCAAATTCCTTTCCTGCTAACCTTGTGGTCTCCTCCGCTCCTAACCAGGTCTCTGTTTTCATTGACTCCGGAGCTGACACAGAGTTCATGGATGAATCTTTCGCCAAGAGCCACGGTATTAAACTCCTCCCAGCTTCATCTCCATCTTCAACTGAGAAGGTTAACTCCTGGAGGAAACCATCAAGAGGAGATCACATTCACAGTTATTCACTCACCAAAATTACCCATTGTTCTAGGAGCCACTTCGTTGAGAATGCATAACCCACATATCGACTGGCAAACTAATGTGATAGTGGGTTGGTCAAAGACATGTTCTGCTTCCTGTTTGTTTTCTGCCTCTTCTCCCCGTTTCAGTAAATGCCATTGAGGAGACCCACTCCGACCTGTCTAAGGTCTCATCTGAATATCATAACCTTAAGGAGGTGTTCAGAATTAGAGTCACTATCAACTTTATTGGCCAAAAAGGGACGTTGTCTTAGCTTTCCACAACCACAATATGTAAAAAACAATTATAAGGATAAAAATAAATACAAGGAGCAGTATGTATATGTGCACCTTGTGCTTATATATTTATATGTATGTATTTATATATATGTACACACATATTGTGGTTGATTCAGTGTCTCTCAATAAACTGCTTGGTGGTAAAAAGTCTTCACATCAAACTGTTTTATCAAACTGTTTTATATGTGATGCTTTCTATACCACCATGTTTTCTTTTGTTTTTTCAAAGCTACGAGGCAAATTTGCTATTCCCCATTTTCCGATGATGCCATGACAGAAGGAGTTGAAAATGTAGGAATTTGTCTCAAGAAATGCAGGAAACTGGTACACACAGCTAAACAAACGGCGGTTCCAGTTTGGGGCAGAGGTCACGACCATAACTTACGCGTGGCATTACAGGACTAGGAATAAGATGGATAATGATAAAATAGTTTCCTTTATCATTCTAACATAGGGTCTGTAAGTTTAACCTTTAGGCTGCTGTATGGGGTTTTGAGAAAACCATGTACTTAGCCTGAAAATTTGAACAAGCACACCTATGATCCAAGATGGCACCGACGATGGCAGCCTCGGAGCTTCGCTCTCTCTTTGTTTTTGTATTTTGTGTGTTTTTATGTTTTTCGAGCCACAGTACTGTGGTGTCGGGCCACAATCCTGTGATCTCATTCAG
>JAHUTJ010042051.1:0-22948 GCA_036250325.1 Characodon lateralis
TGAAATCCCACTTATTAAACCTGACAGGGCACACCTGTGAAGTGAAAACCATTTCAGGTGACTACCTCTTGAAGCTCATCAACAGAATGCCAAGAGTGTGTGTAGCAGTAATCAAAGCAAAAGGTGGGGCCACTTTGAAGAACCTAGAATATAAGACATATTTTCAGTTGTTTCACACTTTTTTGTTCAGTATATAATTCCATATATATATATATAAACAATAAACAATAAATAAAGTTGGGGGGGGGGGACATACAGCCAGAGTTACAATCCCATGGTTTTGATTGAGGTATCTTCATGCGTTAGAAAGGCCTAGTCTAAGTCCAGGCCTTAATTCAAATTGAGAATTTGAGGCATTACTTGAGAACTGATGACACTTTCCAACCAATCTAACTAGACCTAAGTTTGTTTACAAAGACAAATGGGCAAACATTTGTGTCTCCAAATGTGCAAAGCTGGCAGAGACGTAGGCCACTCAGCTTTAGTTGGTTCTACAAAGTATTGACTCAGAGGGGGAACACTGAAATGTAAGATGCAACCCCTTGAATTCTAATTTGTTCAACATTTTGAAAACTATTTTTTCTTTTTCTTTTGCTTTTATAATTGTGTACACTTTCACACAAAAACGTATTAAAAGGGCGTGGTGGTGGCGCAGGGGTAAAGCGAGCGACCCATGTATGGAGGCTACAGTCCTTGACACAGCTGTCATTGGTTCTAGTCCTGTGCTGCATGTCTTCCCCTCTCTCTCCACCCCATTTCCTGTTGGTCAATTTTCAAAATAAATGCCACCAGTGGCCTTTATTAAAGTATAAATGAAAAAAATTACATTAAAAAAATTACATTAAAGATTTTGGTTGCAAAATGAGGTTCAAGGGGTACTTGAACCTTTGCAAGAAAGTGTTTCTGTCCATTCATTTTTAAAACCTGCCCAATCTTTGGTGGGTCACAGGCACCTATCGCCAGCAATCAATGGGTAAGAGGCAGGGCACCAGTCTAGCACAGGGCAACACAGAAGTTCAAAAAGCCGACAACTACAATACACCTATGTAACCTGGAGACATCCATAGATGGGAAGAACATGTAAACTCTGCATTAAAAACACAGGGTCTTGCTGCTGCAAAGGAATTGTGCTTACAACTGTGCCACTATGCAATGGTGTTTGTTGTGAAATTCCAGCAGAACACCAATAACCTTGTGTTTGCTGCAGTTCTGTGTAGGCTACGCAGACAGAATTATGCAGCTCCTATCCCCAAAGCTCATTTATATCCTTTCAGTATCATTTGCTCATTTGCTGAGGTATAATACCAATGAACTGAATTATTTTTCTCATATTCATCTAAAAATATGCACACACTCAAGGAATCAGATGTTGCATAGTCCCTTTGGAGGGATCTAATCCAAGCGGTGTAGCTGGCCAGCAGCCATATCCTTATTACTGTTATCATTGTCTGGACCTATTTTTTGCAACTTCAGATCCCTGTAAATAAAACACTACTTATACAGCAACTAGAACTGCAGGTACTACAAAGTTCTTCAGAATATGAAGGTCTAAATTACAGCTGCTGAAAGTTTACACCAATCTCAAAATATAAACTTAAAATGAAGCAATACTAAACAGGTGGGCTGTAGGCTGCAAGTGTTTGTGAGAGTATTTGCACTACAGTGGGAGTTGGTGTGACCCCTGTGACCTACTAGCAGGAAGCAAAAACTGTAGTAAGCCAGTAAGAACACACAGAGCCACAATCGATACTAAAGTAGTAACACGCATTTGAATTAATTACTGAATTCAACAAGCAGTGAAATATCTACTTTTTATGAACAGAACTTTTCTTGTGACTTTGAAACCCAGGTAAATGTGAATGCTAACAGCACTCTAAACACCTGTGCAGGGTTGAAAAAGGAGCCACTGATTTAAGGTTGGACAGCAGCAACAACCGAAGCACAGTAGACTGAGAGAAGTCAGGAATACTGAATAAAAAATAAAAAAAACTATGATTATCCTGTACTGATAGTACTAACCTGGCATTACAGAGGTATAACCTACCTTAATAAATATTTTGCATCCCTGCTCCTTTTCAGTACAACTTTTGTACTCCTTAAGTTACATTTTCGTTTGAGTTTAATGATGTAATACAGCATTTTGCAAGTATTCATACACAAACGTTTTCATATTTTGTCACTGTACACTGTAGCATGTTAAAAGAAAGTTGAGAGTAAGGAAAAGGTGTAGTAAAAAGGTTCACCAGCAACAAGAATGACTGCAGCCTTGGGAAGATTGTCAAGCAAAATCCATTCAAGAATTTGGGGAAGCTTTACAAGAAGTGAACTGAGGCTGGAGTCAGCGAATCAACTACCTCTACGCACAAGCACATCCTCCACATCGGCTACAAATGCTGCGTTCCTCGTGTCAAGCCACTCCTGAACCAGAGACAACGTCAAAAGCTTCTTACCTAGGCTAGGGAGAAAAAAAGAACTGGACTGATGCTCATTGGTCCAAAGTACTCTTTTCAGATGGAAGTAAAGTGCATTTCTTTGACAATCAAGGGTTCCAGAGTCTGAAGAAACAGTGAAGAGGAACAGAATGCATGTTGCTGGAGGTCTAGTGTGACGTTTTCACAGTTAGTCATGACTTGTAGTGCTAAATCCACAGTCCACAGTGAACACAGCCATCTACCAGGAAGTTTAAAGTATGTCATGCTTCCTTCTGCTGACGAGCTTTAAGGAGCTGTTTGTCATCTGTTGATCCGTCTGGGTGGGATTTACTTCTGCTAATAGTAGTATTCTTTAAAAGAAATCTAAAAGAAAAACATAAGAAGTGAATGTCTTTTGAGATATTTTGTGGAAATCAATGAATAAGAAGCAGCAAGAGCATTTCCAACCTTGTTCCATGGAGAACGAACCTGATCCTGTGATGTGTTGTAAAGTTAGGAGAGTGAAGAAAATTTAATTACAACTGAAAACAACATCAAATCTATAAACGGAACATTTTAATGAGTTTCTGTTACCTGTAACCTGCAGAGCAGAGTGCAAACAAAACCTTACACTTTAGCATGAGATCATTATTTTAGGGTGTATTCACACTTGCCACATTTGGTCCGCTTTAAAAGGATCAGAGTTTGTTTCCCCCCTTGGTCCGGACCTTTTGTGCAGGTGTGAATACACTCAAGCAAACCCTGGTCCGGACCAAGCAACAGGACCGAGACCCACTTTTTGACGTGGTCTCGGTCCGCTTCCAAACGGACTCTGTTGTGGTTCGCTTATGGTCTGAATACAAACCGGTCCCAATCCGAACCAACTACAAAAAGCGTACGTCTCTTTGGACATAAAAAGCCACCGTAGCCGGTAGCAAAGGTGTGTGTTGTAAAGTAATCATACCTGATAATCTGTGTGTTGCTTAGCAACGCTACTGGCTTGTTGTGGGACAAGGCACGTAGAGAACGTTGGCGTTCAGCACGCATTCTCCGACAGGGTTCCAACATTATAAATGGAACGTCTCAAAGTCTGTGTTGAATGAGCTGCTCTTCACCCTCACAATAATATTGCAGCTGTAATAATGACACAAATATNTGGGACAAGGCACGTAGAGAACGTTGGCGTTCAGCACGCATTCTCCGACGGGGTTCCAACATTATAAATGGAACGTCTCAAAGTCTGTGTTGAATGAGCTGCTCTTCACCCTCACAATAATATTGCAGCTATAATAACGACACAAATATGCAGAACAGAAGTGCTGCACGCAGCACTCCTACAGCTGTTTTCCTACATTTCCGGGTCTGTGCTCTGTCCCGCCCCCGTCATTTCTGTCCAATGGGAACAATGATCGTCACCCGTGTGGCTTTCTTCACAAGTAATAGTTCACTTGCAAAAAGTACAATGTGAAAACTAACCACACCAAATGAAAAAACATAAAGTTCGCTTTTGGTCCGGACCAAACAAGCGGACCAAAGGACTTTCCTGGTGTGAATACACCCTTAGAAAAAAGCCCAACCATTGGTTCAGGTATTAAAACATACATTAGTAGGCCAACTCATAGAAAACTCTGTTCAAAGTGATCCTTGAAAACTGCATACCGATATGTGAGCCTGATTGCTTCTGAGAAAAATATGCAAAAATATGTGCACAGAAAACTGTGCTGGATTAAAATGATTGTGCAGCGGGCATCCTCTGCACAGAGCAGCTCTGTGTACAGGAAACCTATTCTGTATCCTGTCATGCTGCTGAAAATGATGGTGGAGGTGCAGAAACCTCCCATGTTTGCACCATGTTTGCAGGATAATTACACTGTGAAGAAGAATTTTAGAACAGATTTAATCGTCATGGTGGTAGCAATGCCAAGAAAGCTGCAGGGAAGATCAATTTGGTGAGTACTGAAAACACAGTAGCAAAATCATGGTCTTCACACCAGAATTTGTTTTTCCAGGGTGGGGAGGGAGGAATGTGGTGGTGGGGGGGCATAGAACTGATTAATCTGAACCTCTCTGATGGAGGGCTTTGGGCTACCAAACACCAAGAACATGCATTTGCTGGTTCTTGCTGGAGAACTGCTCTTTACGTTATAAATCTGTTCTTTGTTAGAATGCTCCAAAAAGTTTAAAGGTTTGGTAGAAATGGCATTTAGAAGATATTTTATTGGCCCAATTGCTGCATGGTGATTAGATATATTTTGGTGAATGTTTGCTATGAGCAATTGATGATAATGACTCTACAGTATGTACAATAGTTTGTATGTTCGTATTGAATCAAGACCGGCAAATTTTGTTTCCATGGTGCTCGTCTGTTTGCTTGTTTTCTCTTGTTGGTATGAGACAAACACGTAGAAAACTGATTGAGAATACAGCATTGGCAGTCCATTACTCAGGGCTCACCACTGGACATGAGATGCTGATCAGTGCAAGTATTAAACCTGGGGCCCTCTGGTTACAGGATGTCTTCTCCAACTTCTTTGGCTACAGTTACTGACTACATCTTGGCTCCCAGGTGACAGGGAAGATGCTTCAAACATCTCTGACCAAGGAGGGTGAAACGGTGCGGCTGGACCAGCGCAATGTGCCTTTCCAGGTGGACACATCTAGCGACAGCCCCTTCCTCATCATACCCCTGACGTTCTACCACATCATCGATGAGAACAGCCCTCTCAGAGCCTGGGCAGCAAAGGGTACGTCACAGCTCTAATGACGTTTGTTTCGGTAGGTCTGATTAACTAATACTAAATGTGTTAAACTGCAAGATAGAAGCGTATGGCATATGGCTGAAAATTACTATAGGTTTACATGAGAAAAAATGTCTCATTATCACTTTTTAACTGCATCTCGCACAGATCAGCAACCAGTAAGTGGTTGAAATACTGTTGTGTTATGTTAATTGATGAAATGTGTAGGTACAATGCGCATGTATGGGTATGTAGGTGTATTGGTATTTACAGTCATGTGCTGTGTTCTTGGCTGTGTCTAGATGTCCACAGATGGGTTTGTTTGGCACTGGAGGAGAGGGTTTTTCTAGCTGGAATGTGTGTGAGAGAGCCTGATCGGGACAACCCTCATTATAACACAATACTGTACAGTCTGGGGTGCTGACATGCAGCCTGCACTGATCCACTTACAGCGCCTCTATGAGCTCTCACTGGAAGCCACATGAGTACTTAGCAGATACTATTTATTTGTTGCTTTTCTGCTTTTTTGGGCTGACCTAGATTCTCAATAGATTATGTTAAAACATTTATTTCTGCAAACCTTTCTTCCTCTCTCCAAACCATTTATCATTGTTACTAGAACTTGTAACACTTAAGATTGTTATGTCTTTTTGGTCTCATCTGTGTCCCGTTCAGACATAAATATTATAAGTAATATCCTAAAGGTCGTCTTAACATAAAACACAGCATAAAATAAGAACACAGGACCTTAATAAGCTAAAAATAACATTGATTTCCAAGAGAATGTTGATCAGTTATTAACTTAGTTTCTTTATTTTGTTTTCTGTAATCCGTAATGGTCTTCAACAGTATCATGTCTTGTTCCTGCTGACGATTTTAAATGGAGCTTGCTTAAGTTCCCAGCTAGTGTTACCATGCGTACATTCTGTTTTGATATGACTAATTGATAATTTGCCTCGTGAAATATTTTAATGTACTGCTAATATACAGTTGAACAAATGTGGACATAATCTACAGAATTTTATTTTTATTCTTTATAATCGTACAACTTTGCTTTGAAGATCATAAAGTTCAATGATTAGTGTTTTAGCTGCTTTCTATGTAGCTCATCCCCACACTTCTAGCTGTGTGCAGACAGGAAAGTACCAGCAGCCAGTACAGACTTTGTGCCACCGAGGAAGTGCCACTTTAAAGTTTATGTAACAGTTTTGCTAAAATTTTAATTGTTTGCGAAAACTCCTATATGTTAGACAACAAAATAATGTGCTTGGGGGTTCAGATGACATAATATCACAAACACTACACTACATCTGCACCAGTAGTTGCTGGAGTGCTTAAGTTAAGGCATGGACTCTGATTCTGAACATTCAAAAATCCATTGATAATAGGCGTTAGATCCTGATGCTTTGTTGGCTCAGTTTTTAGTTAGATGTTGAATACCTTCTAGCATCCTCTACTACTTCAATTATTATGATTCCCCTTTAGTCAACAATTTTATAGTAAATGATTTGGGCATTGTCAAGGTATTTCACACTAATATGCAATGATGGCCAAAAAGATGTGGATTCCAATATGGAGGTAGTCTATATTTTAGGAGGGTTTGTGAGATCTATACATGAAGACAAGCAACTCACAAAATAACAGCAAAGAAAATCCCTTGGCAATGTTTGTGTCACAGTGTCAACAAATGGTTGTGAAACATGGTGTTCTGCCTTGGTGGGAGTGATATTTGGTCTGTGTGACGATAAGACTTGTTTTCACAGATGAGAAAGTCTACAGTCAGAGAAAGGCCTGTTGATGCAGGTGTTTGCCTGCTTGACTGCATATGTCTGCAGATATGTCCTCTGGGGATTTTTTGGGGTAATGCTACTGAAAATCTCCACATTTTAAGTGTTTAGAATAAATATTTGTCAAATATTTGATTGAAAACCTCTGTGCATGTGACAAGTTCAAATTTATGTGTGGTAAAATGTCACAAAGGTAACTTGAAAGCATTTTCCATCCGGCAAGGTTATTAGAGTGGTGGGTCTATGGTTTGGAATATGTGTGTGTCAAGTAAATGTGTATACTTTAGTAAATTAGCCAGTGAGTGTAACTAGTTTTTATTAGATCCAAGTCAATTGGCTTGTTAGGAAATTAACTCCCTTCCATTTTATTATTTTTTTATGCACTAGTTGCCTTTATTTTTCAAATTTTTTTCCAAAGTGAGCTGACAGGAAATGGGGTGGAGAGAGGGGGAAGTCATGCATCAAACATCAATGGGCCGGGACTCCATGCATGGGTTGTGTGCTTAACTCCTGCACCACCACTGCAGCCTATTTTGTTATTTCATTTATGTTTTTACAAATGTAAAAACACACATTTAAATCAGCGTAAAATTAATAACACTAGACTTCTTGAGAAAAAAATTATTCTTAGTTTTTTATTTTGGAATGAAAATACATAGATTCATACACTGCCTAGCCAAAAAAACGTCGCCACCAAAATAAAAAGACCACACATTAATATTTCGTTGGACCGCCTTTAGCTTTGATTACGGCACACATTCGCTGTGGCATTGTTTCAATTTCAAAGCTTCTGCAATGTCACAAGATTTATTTCCACCCTGTGCTGCATTCATTTTTCACAAACATCTTGCATTGATAATGGTAGAGTCTGACCGCTGCACAAAGCCTTCTCCAGCACATCCTAAAGGTTCTCAATGGGGTTAAAGTCTGGATTCTGTGGTGGCCAATCCATATTTGAGAATGATGTCTCACGCTCCCTGAATCATTCTTTCACAATTCGAGTCCGACGAATCCTGGCATTGTCATCTTGGAATATGCCCGTACCATCAGGGAAGAAAACATCCATTGATGGAATAACCTGGTCATTCAGTATATTCAGGTAGTCAGCTGACCTCATTCTTTGAACACATACTGTTGCTGAACCAAGACCTAACCAACTGAACCCAGACCTGACCAACTGAACCCAGATCTGACCAACTGAACCCAGACCAGACTAACTGAACCCAGACTTGACCAACTGAACCCAGACCTGACTAACTGAACCCAAACCTGACCAACTGAACCCAGACCTGACCAACTGCAGCAACCCCAGATCATAGCACTGCCCCCACAGGCTTGTACAGTAGGCACTAGGCATGATGGGTGCATCACTTCACCTGCCTCTCTTCTTACCCTGATGCGCCCATCACTCTGGAAGAGGGTAAATCTGGACTCATCAGACCATATGAGCTTCTCCCATTGCTCCAGAGTCCAATCTTTATGCTCCCCAGAAAACTGAAGCCTTTTTTTCCAGTTAGCCTCACTGATTAGAGGTTTTCTTAAGGCTACACAGCTGTTCAGTCCCAATCCCTTGAGTTCCCTTCACATGGTGTGCGGAAATGCACTTACTTTCACTATTAAACAGAGCCCGGAGCTCTCCTGTTGTTTTTCTTCGATCTGATTTCACCAAGCGTTTAAGTGATCGCCAATCACGATCATTCAGGATTTTTTTCCGGCCACATTTCTTCCTTGAAGATGACGGGTCACCACTATCCTTCCAATTTTGAATAATGCCTTGGACAGTTCTTAACCCAATTTTGGTAGTTTCTGCGATCTCCTGCTTGATGCATGCCAATGATTTGACCCTTCTGAAACAGACTGACATCTTTTCCACAACCACAGGATGTGTCTTTCGACATGGTTGTTTAAGAAATGAGAAGCAACTAATTGCACCAGTTGGGGTTAAATAACGTGTTGCCAGCTGAAACATAAACGCCCATGCAGCAATTATCCAATGGGAAGCTCGTACCTATTTGCTTAGTTAAATCCAGATGGCGACTTTTTTTTTGGCCAGACAGTGTATGGAAAGTTATTTTATTTAAGTTTAATAAAATGAAAAGTGAAACCCATATATTGTATACATTAATTTCACACAGAGTGATATATTTTGTTAATGCAGACCACACCTAGATAGTAAAGGTGAGATGAAAAGGAAAAGGGAGGAACTCTGATGATATTTGGTTGGAGGTCAAGACAGCGTTCCAAGTAAATAGGACAAGCTTGAACATTCTTAGAGTGTGGTTAGGTAATTGGGGTGGAGGAGGGTGCAACGATTTCAAGTGTGGAAGCTGTGGATTGAGAAGCTTTTATACTTAGGCCTGAGGTTGGAGTGGGAGTGGTTAAGTCGTGTTATTTTTTCCAAAATGTTTATTATTTCATTATACAGATTAATAACGATGATGCTAAATACAAAAGGTGAGATGGAAAAGGAAAAGAAGGGAACTCTAATTTGGGTAAAGTTCAAAGTGGCTTTCATAGTAAGCAGAACAAGCCTGAACCCCAGAAGATGGCTACGTAAAGAACATGGCTCCAAGAGTAAATGTGAGGGATTGCAGGAAGGCATGAACAAAACCCAGTTAGTTGCTTATGCATAAGGTTACAATGGTGTAAATAACACATGGTTTTCTTTTGGATTCCTCTGGATAAGTTCAACTAAGGATAACCTTGAAGACAAATGAAGTAGAGTGGGTAATTCCACCTCTATCCATCATTTGTGTTGAACAAATGCTAGTTTGAGAGATGGCAGGTGAAACATGCAGCAGATTAATATGATTGGTGAGAGATAAAGAAGTAAGAAACAGCAGCTAGCAACCAATTGAAAAGGAGTCTGAAATGTGGCAGACAGGTGTGTTTCATTACATTTATAGTTTCACAGCAGCTGCAGTATCTCCTGTAGCATTATTAGTAGGCTTTGCTTTTTAGATTTAGCTAGCCTAAGAGAATCAGATGATCAACAAACAAAAAGAGCTGCACCATGTAATAAATGAAAATTTCACAAATAACACAACAGAGAGGGAGATGTTCCAATCAAAGAACATTTAGAGCAACTCTGTTCCTCATCAGCAATAAAGACATGGTCCAACAATTTAATCTGCAACTACTTAAATTTGGTAAAAAAATAATATTCTTGATGGCTTTATTGAAATCACCAATTATCCTTATAACACAAAGAATGTTAGAAACAACAACCTTATTTTGTGTCTTATCTTTCCCAATCATTTAAAACTGGGATACAGTCTTTGCATTTTAATTCCAGTGGCAGGCTTATTTCTATAGGGTCCATGAATTAAAAGTTAACATAATAAAACATTTGGCTGTTAGGAAAAGATGCAAAATAAAATTAATAACTGGCCTCATGTAGAATAAAAAAGATTTATAAGGTTTTAAAAAAAAAAAACAATTATTAATTCATTTTAGACTGCAATGGCCTCCCCTTAGCCTATTACAGAATACTGTCCAACCATCATTCAGCTGATCAGCTCATTTAAGGCTGTTCTAACATTAGTTCAAAGCTGTTTAATGTGGCAAATATGACACTAAAGTTAGCAACTGATTCATAGGCTCACATCCAGCAATTTAATAGGTCAAACAGCTCCTTCAGAAGCTGCAAACCTCATGTTAACTTTGGTTAACTTTGCGCGCTAACACTGTTTACCTAAACTGTGTTCAGGGTGATGGTTTCTTTGAGTCTGCTGTTCAGTAAGCAGAAAGACTCAAAGAAAAATGTTTTGGAAGGATAGCGTTTACTCAAATACTAATATAAATATATTTAATTATTAGATATTCTGAAGAGATGACCTAAAACTGTATTCATTTAAACATTTCTTTTCTGCTTACTTTGGATAAGCTGATTGCTGTGCATCACTTTATCAAATAATGAGAAACAACACGGTCACTTGTTAATATTTTCATATTATTTGGTTTTGTTTCATTTATTATTTAATACTTTTTTGAAAATTCTTGTATCAATGCCCTCTTTAGCAGTTCACATCCTGTGCAACTGCCTATGTGGACTATGGCATGAGGCAGCTCTGGTTGTAGCACATTTACTGGGTTCATCTGTGCATTGTGGCTCTTCAAGCTCTGATTTTAGCTACAGACCACCCCTGTGAATCTTTCTTGAATGATCTTTGTTTCAAAATCTTCTGAAAGCTAAAGGTTCATCACTATTGGCTGTACTTTTTTCTACAGTATCTTTTTCTTCCACTCACCTTACCATTAATATACTTGGATACAGCACTCTGTGACAACCAGCTTCTTTAGCAATGACCTTTTGTGGCTTACTCACTTTTTCGAAGGTGTCAGTAACTGTCTGCAGTTAGCAGTTCTCCTCACAGTTCTGTAGGTCATAGGATGGCCATAACATTTCTGTGTTGACATTAGCTGTAACCATATATAGATCTATCACAAAACCTTCTTTGTAATGTATGAATTAAAGGTTTTGAATTGAATTACTGAAATAAATTAACTTAATTAATACAATTTTGATTTATTGAAATGTACTGTTATTTCATGTTTTTAAAATTTTTGATTTTTTTTTTGTCTACCAGGGGGTGGTTGGACAGACCCTGAAATGGCTGACTTCGAACTGTTGGTGATAATGAGTGCCACAGTCGAACCGACGTCTGCAACCTGCCAGGTTCGAACATCCTACCTCCCGGATGAGATCCTCTGGGGATATGAGTTTCCACCTGTCGTCTCCCTTTCCCCATCAGGCAAATATGTGGCTGATTTTGCCTTCTTTGACAAAGTAGCAAAAATCAAGACTCCTCCCTTCTGTAAGCAGACGTCATCACCAAACGACAAATCAGAGATACACCACAATGGTGCAAAAGAAGATGAAACAAGCCGGGAGAAACTCATAATGGAGGAGAACTACAAAGGCAGGGAAAAGAAGCGAGAAAGGGGACGCATAAAAGATAGCAGTGTTCGAATCAGTAATGTATGAAGAAGAGAGTGCAAACAGGAAGATGTGGCAGGAAGTGAAAGTGAGTCAGACACAGGATGAAGAAAAAAAAGGAAGCTGCTAACATATGAAAATCAATTTCATATTGCATACCGACATGCTGATGGTATTTGTCTCATACATATATCAAGGGCGGACCACAAAGCAGGAAACTAAACACCTGGGTACCCCAGTACTCTCAACATCTAAACAAAAGAAAACCACTAGCCTGTAAACAACAAACTGAAGATATCTGCAAGCAGCTTTTGACAGAGGAAACCTGACTTGTACAAACCTACAGGAGCATTAAAATGCATTTTATATTATGTAATATATAATATAATGTGTAAGGCCGCCTTTGTTTAAATGTAGGCTTTGACCATTCTTCTCTTAAAGCTAAAATATTTCTGTTAAAGAGAAGGGAGAATAGGAACAAGAAATCTCTTTGGGTTTGTTGTGTATATTAGTGACTCTCAGTACGGTTTTTAAAGACTCCATTGTGTGGGATTTTAATAATATTTATTAGTAAATGCGCTGACTGCAACCCTCCACTATACCTTCCTCACCTACATGGCTTTCTCTACAGCCTGTATTTAATTTGTCCCTCCTGTACTGTCTTTAGGGAACGAATGGCTCTCCTAATTTTATGAATATTCAAAAATTCCAACAGTGAAAACATAATGTTTTCACTCAGCTGCCTATTAGTACACACTGGACCTTTTAAAACTACCTGCAATGCGTGGTGTAAATACTGGGAACAAGTTATGTCCAATTTTATGGTACTGTATCATGTTATACTACAATCTAACAGCATTAACCATTACATGTTACTCTTTGATGACCGTCAAGATGTTTCTGTTGGGTTAAATGAGGTTAGTCATTTTACTGAAAGCACTTTAACTGGAAATTAAAGTGTTTTTTTTTTTTTTTTATAAACAAGGAATAACAAAACTAACCTCATTATTGCATTAAGTGATTAAATTGTGTGTTTACACGAGCTGATGCTCCATGGGTATGAGATAATGCTATTTGAAAGAAACGTTTTGTGAACTGTTTTTAATTTTTATGTACAGTATGTTTCCATCTCTCTATGTACAGTGCATGTAAATATATTTCTCTAGGCCCATTGACTGACAGTTCTCATTTCCTATTATAACATACTAACTGATGTCGGGGCTCAGTGCTAGTTCTGTAAAGTAAATACTGTAACTTATGTCTTTCTACTGCTGACCTTTTGTCACTCCGTTTGTGTCAAAATGATAATGAAATATTTTATAACAGTACCATTAACTTAAAATAAATATGGTACTTTATTAAAGAGGCCATATAAGAATCTCAGAATCCAGAATCTTGAAAGGGAAGAGCCATCTCAAAAAAATCCTAAAATTTGTTTAAAAACATTTCCTTTCATAGGTGTTTTAATTTTACTGCAACCAGAAAGCCTCAAGTCAATTTGCCTCTCTGCCAATATGTACCCCAATATGTACATACGTGTTGCCATTTTCTCACTTCTCGCTTTTGTTTTTATACCCATGTACTTCCACAGTGGGTTTTTCATACATCATTCATAAAAATGCTTTTGTCTTGCTTGAAATACTACTTTCATTAAACCTTGTATGACACCCTACTTCCAGTTATTGTTTTGGACCAATTGACTGTTAAGAAATACGAGAAAATATCACTCCTTATTAAAGTAAAATTACTCTGATCGACAGCCCTCTGGCACATATTATTTATTGGAGTCTTAGAATAACACATATGGTAACCTATGCATAGATAATAAAACACATACTTTGAATCAAGTTGTCAAAGGTTAGGAATTACAATACATCTCATGGCAATTAACTCCATTTTGTACTTGAAGAAGTTGGATATGAAATATCTAAATCAACAAAGCTATGAAACGGCTGCAGGGAAATACCAAAAGTGAACAATATATTGACAGAAAAACCATGAACAGCCAATATAAAGAAAATAATAATAAAAAACAGTAGTTTGCTGGTCTGAAAATATGTAAAGTCACCATTGCAACACTTTTAAATATGTCTCATTGATAAAATAATACAAGTACATGCCTTTCCGTTAACAAATTCATTGATTGCTCCAAAAACGCACAATGAGAATTGATAGCATATGATGTTTTAGACTGAGCTTCTGGTGCAATGTTGTCCTTGCTTCTAAATCAGAGTCTGTACATTATATGACTCAGTCTAAATGCCGGAAGCTCACTGCTCCTGCATTGTGGATGTAAATCTAACTGCCTCTTTTAATAAATGTGTTTTTTACAACATGAGAATTCTTTGTGTGTATTGAGTAACAAACTTTCCCACTAAAGTCAACAACTTATATTTTAAATGTGGAGAATAACTTTCAAAAATGATCAAACAATATTCAACTTCAATGTTTCAGCTGATTTCTTAGTTGATAGATTCCTCAGGCATGTGTTCTGTAAGTGTCATATATTTATATTCGGATCTGAGTTGCAGTCTGTAGTTATCGTTTTTTCTCTGTAGATCTGAGTTTTTTTTTTTTTTTTAAACCTGTATTTTCTTGAGGCATGTCTTCTATTTACTTCCTGTTTGTTCTGTCATTGCCAACTGTTTTGTTGTTTGCTTGAGTCCATTTACCATTAAAGGAAAGAGCAGAGGCATCGCATTTTTTTTTGTGTCTGATCTGAGAAGGATGTTGCTGAGCATAATCTGATACAAATGATAATAGGCTGAGGATGGTGCACAACACCTCTACTTGTATTTAAAGCAGTGAAAGAATTTGAAAAGCCTCAATGATGATTGCAACCTGAACTCAGCCCTTAGTTTTAGACAATGATCAGGTGAATGTTGCGAGCACATTGGGTTCTGAATTCACAGAGCATGCTTTCTAAATGGATCAACTTGTATGACGAGAAAAAACAAAGTAATTCATAAAGTGGGTCTCTTAGTTAACAAAGAGAATAAAAATAGATTTTGGGTTATTGGAACCAGAATGGAGAAGATTAGAGAAGTAATTTCAATGGGCGCCGTTGAGCGCATCTTTGTATTTCTGTATGTAGTCTGTGTTGAATTGGAGATGTACAGTTAAACAAGATTCTTGTACAGTCTCTCAAGCTGGCACATGCAGGATTTAATTTTATGAAGCTCTGGAGTGTACCAGGGGGCAGTGTGAGCAATAGAGACAATGTTGGTTTTAGTAAGGGCTACAGAGGTTATGGATTGTGAGACCGCTGGAGCAGAGCAGGTCCAAATAATTACCTTGAGTGTGAGTGGGGAAGTTGACTGGTTAAGTGATGTTGAAACAGTTGAGAAGATCCAACAATTCGGTGGTAGGTTTGGAGTTATAATCGTCAATATGAAAATTAAAGTCACCAAGCAGAAGGATAGATGATGAGATTGCACTTGCCTGGGTTAGAAAGTCCATAAGTTCAGAGAAAAATAAGTTTTATAAAGCTTCTTTTGGCCATCACCAGTGTTACAATTAGAGAAAAAAGGCTGAATCCGGCAAGACTGAGAACACATCCCAACTGAGAAATATGATGGGTGGCAGCATCATGTTGTGGGGGTGTTTTGCTGCAGGAAGGACTGGTGCACTTCACAAGATGGATTCTGGACTAGAAAACATTATATGGAAATATGTAAGCATCATCTCAAGATGGTGCAAAAGCATTATCCGAATGGACAATGAGTAATAATAATTTATTGCCAGACAATGAGACAAAAAACTTTGTGTCCTTTAAGACTGTGCATGTAAATATCTGATTTCATTTGTAGATAGCAGACACAACAATAAAACAACAAAATTTGTGGAAAATTCAAAAACGTTGAAAGGGGATGGGGGCTGGTGCCTATGACCAGCATACAATGGGATTAGGTGGGAGGAGGGGCGCAGCCTGGCCCCTACTTCATTACAGCAACTTTTTTTAATTTATTGTTGGCACTGGGACAAAAAGCTGACCCACCCACAATGTCTTTGTACCTTGCATCATCCAGTAAATTAAACACTCCAGATCTTTGTTCAAGGAAACCAAATAATTATTTTAGCTTTGATCTAGTGTGTTTATTTTTTAGATTGAACAATAGATTAGGAAAAGTGTATGTACTTCTTTCAAAAGCAAGTAAAGAATTTTACTGGTTTTCATTCAAGCAGATGATAGTTTCATTTCCTGAACTTTGATCAACAGCAGCGGTTCTGTAATTTGCATCAGTCGTGGTATGCTACAACTTTGAACAACCTCACATTTCTTCTGCTCCTTACTTTGCCAAAAAAGCAACTATGGCTGTCTTAAAACTGATTTTTTTTCTGAGTTGTTGGACCTTTACTGGTGAGTTGAAATGCATATAATTTACCCATGCATGTTTAAAGTCAAAAGCAAGAAATTAGCTGTTTTTTAAAACATTGTTTGAGTGAATCAGTGATAAAATCTTCGTTTTGTAGCTATATCAACGAACAAAATATTTTACAAAGATCTTCTTAAGTTCTGAAAAGTCGGTGAAGAATACTAAATACAATGCCTTGCAAAATTATTTCTACTGCAAAGTCAATGCAAGCGACTGTCCATTGTTGCTACATAATCTTCCAGAGGGAGTGAATGCTGCAAGTCACTGACTCAATGCAATCTGCTGGGTTTACTTAGATTGAAAACTTTTCAACCAATTTGAATAATAAACTGAATCTGATGGCACTGTTTGATAGTTAGGATTACTTGGAATGTATGAATCTGACTTCAAATCTGTCTGATTCGACTGAACTGACTTTGTAAAGTGCCTTGAGGTGAAATGTGTTGTGAATTGGTGCTATATAAATAAAACGCAATTGAATTGAACTGAATTATTTTTAGAACATTTTGTCTCATTACAACTTCAAATTTCACCTTAATTTATTCCCACTTCACGTGATAGACCAACATAAGGTAGTGCTTAATTGTTGAGTTGAAACCATGAAAGCATGGCAATATTTATTACAAATTGTCAGTTGAATTTATGTCTGAACTTTGACTATGGGCCATAATGAAGCAAGATTATGCCTTGATCGAAACCATTCCATTGTAGGCTGTGTGCATTTGCGTGCGCAATAATTTTGCTTTTTTTTTTTTTGATTAACTTTATCATTATATGTCTACAGCGCTCTTAGTCAATCCAAAATGCTAATAAACCACAAACCTGAATATTTTAGAAAGTAAAAGTAAGATTTTGGTTCTTTGGCGAGAATTTCCATGTGAGAGCTACTATTGGTGTCCTGAATTATTATACTACTAATTGAAAAATAAAAAAATTACTGTTTTAGCTGCTTATTGCTAGCATGTTATTGGTTAAAATTTATGAAGAAATATGTTTGACAATAAAAAAGCACAATATTGTCATCCTTCTGTTCAACAGCCACAAATCCTTTCCTTTGTGGACTCTGCTGCTAGTTTTACGATATGTTGGCGATCAACCGTTGGTGCAGCAGCAACCACAGTCTCCCAGACACTGTTCAGAGAAGTGGACTGCTTTCCTTCACCATAAAGTATCAGTTTAACAAGGTCCACAAGTTTTTAATAGGGTTTAAGTCAGGTACATGTTATCACTCTTTCATCTTTAAGGCCTTTATTTGCTAGCCATATAGTGGAGTACGTGGCTGTATTGTCCTCCAAAAACTCACATTCTTCCGAAAAAGACCAGCCTTGGGCCTATCCATCTGGTGAAGAGTCCCTTTTATCTCATCCGTACATGAAACATTTGAAAAATCTGTCCTCAGATATTTCTTGGCTCAGTCTGGATGTTCCAGTTCATGTGTCGAGTTCAGTGGTGGTCAGGCTTTCTTAGCTTGGCCATGTCTCTGAACACCTTGTACTTCTGGGAACTCCAGTTAGGTTTTGAATATGACAGCACTGGAGGAGAATGGATTCATTTTAGCTTCATGTTGGATTTTTCTTAAATCTTTTACAGTAAATTTCATATATTTTTTTCTCATCATCATTTGTGCGACCGATTAGATTATTTGCAGCAATATCTTTGATGTCTCTATGATCCCACTTCAATATCTTATCAATTTTAAGAGTAATATAATTGCATTTTCTCATTTGCCTAATAATAGAGACACAGTTAACATCTATGGTTTCTGTTCTGCTGGACATTTAATCTCAGCCACTGTTTCAAATCTTTTGCAGCCTTTAACTGGTTTTCTTCCAGAATAACGTTTAGTTCCATCCATCTTCCTATCAACCAGTCTCTCATAGCATCACCAAAACATGACGCTGCCACATGAAATAAAAGGCAGCATAATTATTAATTCAAGCTGAGATGTAAATCTTTTAGGGCCAAGTTAAGGGGTCAATGGTAAAAGCTTCAAATTGGAAAGCCCGCCATTTGCCGGATATTATTCTTACATAAAATACATATCCAAACCTAAAGTTTTTCAGCTAGAACAAACACATTCATTTTTCTCACTGTTTTTTAAATTATGGAAACTTGCCCAACTGGTCCACATGCGATTTGTGGACTTGGAGAAGGGATTTGACCATGTCCCTCATTCTGCCCTGTGGGGTTGCTCCAGGAGTACAGAGTCTGAGGCCCTTAGGGGCCAATCAGTCTCTGTACATGCAGAGCAGGAGTCTGGTTTGCATTGCCAGTGTTAAGTCAGAGCTGTTCCCGGTGCAAGTTGGAGACTAGCAGTGCTGCCCTTTGTCACCGGTCCTGTTCTTAACATTCATGGACAGGATTTCTAGGCGCAGCCAATGGCTGCAGTGGTTCCCGTTTGAGGACCAATAGATTTTGTCTCTGATTTTTGCGGGTAACATGGTTCTGCTGCCTCAAGCCTAGACCTACAGATTGCACTAGGGCCGGTAGCAGCCCAGTGCGAAGCGGTGGGGATGAGAATCAGCTCTTCTAAGTCCGAGGCCATGGTTCTCAACCCGAAAAGGGTGGCTCAACCTCTCCAGGTCCAAGTGGAGGAGTTTATGTATATCGGGTCTTGGTCAATGGAGCAAGAGATCGACAGATCGGTGTGGCTGACACGGGACTGTGAACGCTGTGTCGTTGTGGTGAAAAGATAGCTGAGTCGAATGACAAAGCTCTCAGTTTACTGATTGTTCTACGTGCCCCCCTCATCTATGGTCATGAACTCTGGGTCATGACTGAAAGAACGAGATCCCAGATACAAGCAGCTGGTCCACCACATCAAGAGGAGTCAGCTAAGTTGACCCGAGCATTTACTTGAATGCCTCTTGCACACCTCCATCATTAAGTATTTTAGGCATGTACCATCAGGAGGAGGCCCAGGGAATGGCCCAGGACAAGCTGGAGGGACTATGTTTCCCTACTGGCCTTGGTAAAATCTCCGGCTCCGGCAAGTATAGGATGTTCACTAAATATGCTAATGATTGATTTAAAATATCTCCAAATCCCATTAAAAGCATCTAAGATTCCTCAACCCCAATTCCAAAAAGGTTGCAATATTGTTAAAATATAAAGAAAGATGTAGAATACAATGATTTGGAAATCCTTTGATATTTTACTCACGATGTAACACATGCAAACTACCTGTTGTTTATGGACAAACAAGGCATACTTTATGTGTCAAATAATGCAAAATGTCATGTGATTTTTCCCTTTCCCTTATTCCATAGTCCTTTTATCAGTTGCTTTCCAGCAGATCCAAAGATCCTACTGGTGGGGAGATGTGGGCATCAAATGGGAGGGACCGTCAACAGTATTTATTTGTGCATACATCATTTGAAAGGCAGTCCTGTGGAAAACATTATACGGTTGATGCGTTCCACAAACACTTTCCTTATTTGCAGTGAGATTTTTTTTCGGAGAGTGAGAGAGTGAGAAACAGAGGAAAAGCATGAGATGCCAGCTGCTTGAGAGTTGACAACGCTGCTAAAACTTCAATAAAAATGTAAAAGGGATGAGAATATATTTACAAGGCACCAAATATTTTTTGTGTTTAAAAGAAACAATTTTTTTGTTTCTTGTTTTAAAGGTACTGCAAAGAGAAAATAAAAAGCAAAATACAAATAAAGCAAATGAAATCAATTTCATGTCCACTCATGCTGTACATACATATTTATCTGTGTATTCATTCAAATTTATACATACTGTATTTCAATATGTCAAATTCTCCATGTCTTTAAGACCATCACAACTTGTTTAAATTTGGTTTTTTACCTATATCTTTCTTTTAGGAATTACAGCAACAGACTCATCAGTGACGCTTTATCGACTAAAGAACAGCTCTGTGTGTCTACATGCAAAAAACCAACCTTTGCATAATAGTGGTGAATGGGTATTTGGCAAAACACTCATTGCTAATAAGCAGGTTATCAACACAGTATATAAAGAGAGAGTGTCTTTTATTTCTGAAAACTTGACCTTGTGTATAAACAAGCTGACTGAAAATGACACAGGCATCTATGAGGCATCTTACCTTTTGAATGACTACAAAAAAATATCAGAGCCACACCACGTCATTGTACAAGGTATCTGAACTTTGTCTTAAGTTTGTACATAAATCTTTGCCATTACTTTTGAAAGTTGCATTGTTTTATGTATTTACTCTCAAACTCTCAATTATTTCTCTTTCTGTAGCTTGAATTGAGACACTAATGTCAGTTTTTCAGTGATGTGTACAGAAGTAACCAGCAAATGTGACATTTATTAATCTGCTTGTTTTGGGTATTTCAGAAATGGTTCCCAACCCTGTGATGACTGTGATGCCAGTGGAGCATTACAATCTTTCAGCAGGGCTGTGTAATTTCACAGTAAACTGCTCCATCCAGGATGATTGGCTGTGGTCTAAATGTAGTAAAGATGGCTGCAGAACATTTCAGGGGTCCTTCAATAAACTCAACATCACCATCATTACTGACAGCACAGCTGTTGTCTGCAGTGGCAGCAACTATGTCAGCAGAAATAACATCTCAAAAAGTATTCCACTGTGTAAGTAGAAAATGTTTTTCTGAAACTAGATTAAAGCTAGCTCATGATTAAAGCAGTTAATGTGAGTTAAAGTAATTTAAAGGAATCTAGACCGTTTTTTAATCTAATTAAGAATTACTAGATTAACTTGTTTTTCTTTTTTTTTTATACAGGTTTTGTAACATCTAATCCTGAACATAAAAAGGAATTACAACCAGATTCTTATATAGTTACTATAATCATCATAATTATTGCTAGTGTAATACTTCTCAGTGGATGTGCTGGCTTAGCCATACAATTTCGGCTATTCAGTCAAAAAAAGGTAATCCATAGGAAAGAAAATATATTTTATTCAAATTATTTATTATTTTGGGACATTAGAGAGCTTATTTTTATTCATATTCTCTCTTATGTTTTAAAGAAAATGTCCCTTCCTTCTACTTTTATTCCAGGAAACAACATCTGCTGTTCAGTCAATACAAAGCGGACCGCTAGAGACACAGCGACTGTCTGAGTCCAGAGTCTCTACATCTTCCAGTGAACCCGAGCCTTCTTACGAGAATGTGGAAACCACCCAGTCCCAAGAGAATACCATCCCAAGAAATGAGCAAATCCTGAGTGAGAGTGAGAGGACATATACTGTTTATAGCTTCCCAAGAAAGGCTGACACTTGTGTCAAAAGTGACAGGGGAAACGATGCATTAGAAGATAGGGAGTCACAAAAAACTTTGACCTTTGTGTCTGTCGATGTAAATAAGGAACAGAGCCTCACACAAACCGAAACAGTGTACAGTATGCTGCAGATGCCAAAGAAATCTGAACTTATAGCACCACCAAGAGGACAAATATGAATGTAAGAGGCCTAAAAACCTAAAGCAGTAAGTGAACACCAGATGAAGTCTATTTATCTATTTTGTTCTTCTCATCTAAGATTGATAGCATGGGTAAAGATCTAGAAGGGAAACCCACACATCCCTATCGCCAGAGACACTTTCCACCTTATTATGGAGGATCTCAACGTGAAGGAATTTATGGTCCAATCCAGTGAGTTATGGGTGTGTGCCCTGGGCTCTTGCCCAACGAAACCTCCTAAGGCCGATACCCTGGATGAGTACTGAGCAGATGCTTGAACCACCTCTACTGACTAATTTTCAAGGGGAAGAGCAGTGGCTTAAATTCAAGCATTTCAAGCATCAGTTTCTAGCTGCTCCAGGGAGGAGCCAGACCTGGTGCCTGACCAGCAGCCGCCCTCCTCACCTGCGCTGGACACTGAAAATGAAAGCAGCAGCAGGTTTCCTCCTGCTACAGGTGAAAACCCTCATCTGAAATGTTTTCCGACTGATTGGGCCAATTTTGCTGAAAACATTCAGGACGCCTACATTAAAAGATATATCCCTAAGATGGGCCTATGCACACCCAAAGGTCCATTTTCTACTGAGAAAGACAATCAGTGTTTTTCGGAAAATTATTACACCTCTACCACTAAGTTGGGATGAAACTTCCCCGCAGCTGGATGTGCTATTCCCCCAAATCAGACTGCTGTTACTGTGAGCCTTGCTGGCTTTTTGCCAACCAAAATGCCGTGTATTACAACAATGCACGGGTAAACGGAATAAGAAACTGGAAACATCTTTCTGCCAAAGTTGAGAAGCATGAATCCACGCAAATACATCTTGGTGCATGCATGGTCTATGAGCAGTGGAAACTCAACAACACAATAGACGGTGAAATGGAGAGGAATGTGCGTAATGCAGCCTTGTTTTGGAGACAGGTCCTGGAGCGCATTGTAAATGTCACTCTTACTCTGGCTTCATGCAACCTGGCATTCAGGAGCCACAGGGAAGTTCTAGGTCAGGGAGATGCTGGCAACTTTTTGTCAATAATCGTGTTATTAGCTCGCTACGACCCTGTTTTGAAAAAGTTAATTAACCGACCAGAAGAGTCAGTGAAAAGTCACCAGATTCAAGATGAGATTATTTACATCCTGTCTCAACATGTGAAACCTGCCATAATTAATGAAATAAACCAAGCCCCGTTTTATTCCATTATCATGGACACAATGCAAGATGTGTCAAAAATAGACCGGCTGAGCCCGGTGTGCCATTACATAACTGTTGTTAAGAATGACGTGGAT
>JAHUTJ010042052.1:0-18612 GCA_036250325.1 Characodon lateralis
TGATATTCTCTGGACACTTCTGCTGTGTATTGAACAGTCGAGTTTTGCCAATGTGTTACATACAACATACAGGGGTTGGACTATGAAACTGAAACACCTGTCATTTTAGTGTGGGAGGTTTCATGGCACAGTATAGCCCATGGTGTAAAGCTAATTTCATCTCCACTGTTAAGTGGGACCCGCATGGTCACAGACAAGGTCTCAACCATCTCTGATTCTGAACCAAAATGATTTGTGAGTAAATTGAAGCATGTGCATTTATTTTCCGCTTGTTTACAAGTGATGCAACCATTTGTGTTTTCTGGTCACTACGAACCTGAGCCAGGTATCAAACCTGCAAAGATTTGATCTAATTTCAAAGACTAGGCTGTTATCAAACGGATCATAATCTGAACTGAAGTATAATGTTAAAATGTGATTTTCTGTGATACGGTTTTATGTTTGTTAAGGTCTAATAGTATTACAAGTGTATTGAAACACACCCCAATCTATTTTTTTTGTATGTCCTAACAATATTTTTCATTCACTAAATTTTTCTCTAAAACTTTTAATGTTAAACTTTCTGAGTTGTGTCATAATTTTATTACTGCAGATTTAAGGAAGGTTTAACAGTTCATTGTACTTAGTGAGTTTAAAACATAGTAGCTCACATATTTTCTTGTTAATTGGAGGCACCGTCATAATTAGAACCCATAAATAAGTTTACAGGGTAAAAACTGATTAGTATTGTCTCAGAAATTAACATGGAATTTATGATTTAATGTGCTGCAAAGACACAAAATGTACAAGTAAATAAAATAAAAAAATATGTCCATGCTTATCAACATGCATAAGGAGATTGTTTATATGCTAATAGACAGCCAACAAGCAGGGAGAAATACAGAAAATCCTCTTTGTAACTCTTTATTGTGATTCTATCTTCAAGAACTGACAGGAGTTAAAGAGATGTGATCCTAATATGCAGACACAAGCCTGGTAAATCATTGCCAGCAATTTTCACTGCAAATAGCCAATGAACCAGATCCATCTCAGCAAGAGGTATGAGTTTCCATAGATGTGACACATCAAGGTCAGTGGAAAGTCTCTGGCAAATGTATCAACAAATGCTTTGCTTTAAGAGCTGTTAAATGAGGGAGCAATACACATTCGGAAAACAAGCATTTAAAAGCAAATGTGCTTTCAAAATAAATGTATTGTGAAAGGGGAAATATTTGGAAGGCTGAGAAATTATCCAGATGCACATATGAAGGCATGTTTTCCAAAATGCGCAAAATGAATTTTATACATATGCAAATCCCCTGTTTCTGACATTGATGAAATAACAAAAATACACAACTAAAACATTTTGGAGAATAATCTTTTGTTTTTCTATCCCATGTGTATTTGGTTACAACTCTATCAAAATACCTAATTTTTCATACAGTGCTTTGGTCCCAATTCATAAAATGCAACATTTAAAACTACAAATGACTAAACATAGTACTGAAAGTTTTTTTTAAAAGCCAACCCATCTCTATATGCTTCATTATTTTAGTCATAGCTAATACAGAGTAACCCTACGCCTGCTCTAACCCTATCTTAGAGGCTCCCTCTTCTACCAGAGCATCTATTCACCACAGTCATGATTTGTTAAGACAACAATACTAATAAATCCACTATTATTGCCAACACCTTTTGGACACAAACATACTTTAAAACACAAAATAATAAATGAAAGACAAACTCAAGCAGTTCAGTTATCGTTTCAGCTCACTAAAAAATGTCCTCTTGCTTTGCTTGGGTCTGCATCCCAGCAACTGCAAACCACTGACCCTCAGTACCGAATCTTGCAGGATCAGTAAGCTTCACTAGAGGTTACTACACACTACAAAAAGTTATTCATGACTCCAGTAATGACAAGGTCATTGCAGGAATGATGAATGCATCAATAACCTTTAACCCTGTTACATGCTGCCTTAGGGAGCAGAAAGGACACCGCCAGGTTGTTGTAACAATGAAGGAGACGAGGTCTCTGGTCACAGGTAATTAGGTGGTGTTGCAGAAGAATGAATCCTAAATTATGGCCATCAATCTTATGAAGCATGCAGTGTTTGATGTCAGATGATAAAACATCTCTTATATTCAGCTATGCTACCTTGTCCATAAAGAACTCTCAGAAAACACAAACAAGTATTAATTATCTCTACTATTATTACTAACACCCAAGTAACAAACCAGTGAGATTTCATGGAAGGTTCTCCATAAAAATGTTCAGGGTCCTCTGGTATGTGGACCTGTTAATCAGCAAATGTGTTCAACTAAAGATAGGCAGCCTAAAGCTAAAAACAAGTACACGATTCTGGTTAAAGGTGACAGAATGATGGACATTGTACAGAATACTGTCTTTGTTTGCATTAATTCAAAATTAACACACATTTCAATCAGTATTGGGTGTAAAAGAATCAGTTAAAAAACTAGTTTAAACCTGTTTTCAAAAGCTCCGTTTATGGATACGTTTATACAAAACCTCTTCCACAGAGATCTATTTTGATCCCCCTTTTGGGCTTGAAATGTTAAGAAACTGGTAAACTTTGGCATACTTGGTAAATATGTATAAAAAAGTGTTAAAATAAACAAATCTTTTATTGTGGTAGCTAACTTTCTAACTGAAACGTTTAAAAGAATATATCCTTTCATTTAAGTACATTTATAAAATGTAGAATATAAAACACTATAATCAATGTCTGCTTGTAATTAAGCCTTTGTAAATGTTTTGTGATTCTTGTTAAATGGCCATCTTGGGGTTCCTCTTTGTGTATTCATTGTATAGTGTCTTATAAGCCTATGTAGGCTGGGCACCATAAGACCTTCAAAATATAGAAGGCTGAGGGCCATGACACACCTTCAGTTTATGGTCTCTCCTGGGGATGTCTCCTGGTATTCATGCACAGCGAATCAGAGCGCCTGAAAATTTTACCTGTTGATTACTCTGAAGACTTACTACAAAATACAGCCTTTATTTTGATTCCCAACATTCAGGTTAACTCATTGTTCATTGCTCATGGCTCATCTGTTTGCTATGGCTTTTTGTGTTGTTGTTTTTGTTTTGTATTTGTGCGTAAATTCTATGTTTATTTTATTGACTTAAATTGAGTTTTGTTTATGAGCTGAATTCTCGCCTGGCAAATCAGTTAAATGGCTTCTACTGCAAGTATGAAAAGCAGCAGTTCACACCTCAACCCAACTCCTCCACATCCCATTCAGACACAAATTCTTGCACTACACCAACCACCCCCCTACCTTCAGATCCCTTGCCTTCACTGGATCTCAGAGGGGGATGTAAATAGGTTCTTTCAGCACCTGAAAACAAGGAAGGCCTCAGGACCTGATAATGTCTCCCCATCATGCCTGAGAGCCTGCGCTGGCCAACCGGCACCCATCTTCAACAAGTCACTGGAGCTGTGTAAGGTTCCCTCCTACTTCAAACGTTCCACCATCATCCCAGTACACAAGAAACCCACCATCACAAGATTAAATGACTACAGGCCTGTCGCCCTGACGTCTGTGGTCATAAAATCCTTTGAGCGACTGGTGTTGAAGCACCTGAAGGACATCACAGGCCCCCTGCTGGACCCCCTGCAGTTTGCCTACCGGGAAAATAGATCGGGAGATGATGTAGTTAAATTAGGACTACACTTAATCCTGCAACATCTCGACCACCCAGAGATGTACAACAAGACCCTGTTTGTGGACTTCAGCTCAGCCTTCAGCACCATCAACCCAGACATCTTCCACCAGAAGCTCATCCAGCTCAAAGTCCTGGCCTTCCTGAAGGACCGGCAGCAGCAGGTGAGCCTGGGGAGCATCTTTTCCCGCGCAAGAAACAACAGCACCGGCGACCCCCTGAGGTGTGTTCTCGCCCCACTCTTCTACCCCCTCTGCACAAATGACTGAATCCTCAGCGATGAGTCTGCATACAGACAGGAGGTGGATCGGCTGGTACACTGGTGTGGTCAGAAACCACCTGGAACTTAACCCACTCAAGACTGTAGATGATGCTGGACTTTTGGAGAATACCACCCCGATACACCCCCCTCACCATCCTCAACAAAACTGTATCTACTGTAGACCACTTCCGGTTCCTAGGAACCACCATTTCTCAAAACCTGAGATGGTCCTCACACATAGACAATGTTCAGAAGAAGGCCCAGCAGAGACTGTACCTCCTAAGGCAACTCAAGAAGTACAACCTTTCACAGGAGCTGCTGGTCATCTTCTACACTGCCATAATTTGGTCTGTCCTTTCTTCAGCCATCTCAGTGTGGTTTGGCTCATCCACAAAACAGGACAGGTCCAGACTGCAATGAACAATCAGGTCTGCAGAGAGGATAATCAGGGCTGACCTTCCCTCTATTCAGGACTTATACAGGCTTAGGGTCAGGAAAGGGACAGCAAAAATTTCTGCAGACCCCACACACCCTGCACACAAACTGTTTATGATTTAATAATTTGATACTTCCCTGAGAGGAAAGTGTACTAGTGTTCCTTGTTTGTCTGTACAAACTTGGCAATGAAGCTGATTTTGATTCAGATATATGAAATCTTCCATAGGACAACCTTCCTTTAGGTAACTCATCACTGTCTTTATTATACTCCTTAGCACAGCTTCTGTAGAGGTTCATACTATAGCTGCTTACAAAATATTTGAGAGTGGAAAACGTCAAACATAGAAATATGAGAGCTAGTAACTCCAAGGCAAGGAACCTCTGCTGTCCACATAGAAACCTGACCACAGCAAATAATTCTTGGACAGCATCATGGTGGTAAGTCTCAAACATAATCATGTCCATGACTATGCAGAAACATTTAGTTTCTGTTCAGGTGCATGTAGAAAAACTGCAGGATTTTGTTTTGTAATTGAGTCGTCAGAACTGTTGCCAGTTGTTTTTGCTCAGACATCTCATTAACTTTGGTCCCAGTCCAGGCTTGTTCCCTGAATTCTCTGTACTTACCATCTGGTCCAGAACCCGCAGAGATCCTGCATGGTCCAGAATCTGCAGTTATTCATATAATTCCTCTTGTCCCAACCTGATGACAATTTGACATCCCTTACTGCTACCTGACACCGTTATTTAGTCAAGTTAATTTAATCCGTACCTTAAAAAAGCTGAACTTATTAATAATGGCTTAATATTATTAGTTAATTCAAAACAAATTCTGAATGCCAGATGTTTTTGGTAGCACAAAGTATCTTTCAACCACATCTGCTCTGAAATCTACCATCAACAAGTTTCACTCTAAACGTGAATGTGGGTTCAAGAAGCGAAAAATTACATTTGAGCATTAATAAAGAGCAACATTTTCTCATCAACAAGTATTTTAGCTGCACTCCCTTTGTGGAACTGAATCAAAGCTCAGAGGATTCCCTGGATCTCTAGATCTCCCTTTGATATTCATGTTTTATGTATATGCTCATACACCATGAATAAGTCAAGAGATAATGAACGATCACAGTTTATTTTTACAATTCCGTTGTTGGGGTGACCTGGTTGTAAGTTCATCATTTATGCCAACTGAGACAGAAATAAACTGCAGAGACCAGCAGAAAGTGAGATGGTGGAAGTGAAAAGAGTGGGAGCAGAGGGGCAGAATCTATCTCTCTGTACTCTCCCTCCCTCTGTGCATTTCCCTGCTGGCACAAAATGTGTGAAGGGGTTCAGCATATTAATATCTCCTATTAACCAGTGAACAATATGTATGTGTATTCATTTGTTAATTATGTAAGTATGTATGAAGAAATTGTGTTTGAGTTATTGATGAACAGGACATTTATTTGCACTAGGATAAGAGAAGTAGGTCTGTGTCCACATGTGCGTTCCTGTGTGGGCGTGTGCTTGCCATTGTTTATTCCTCTCTTCCCACATGCTTGTCTGTATGTTTATGTGCTCATGTGACTCACCGCTCCCTTCACCAGATGCTTTGCAGCCATCCTCATCATCACAATTGTCTCCACTGCTTCCATCTGTCTGTGTGCTCCCTCCGTCCTCTTCCTTCCCCCTTCCCCTGTTTTGGCTTGCCCAGCCGAGATCCACTAACAACTCCTTTGAAAAAAAAAAAAAAATCACATTTAGAAATGTAGCCAGGTTGTTAGACATCTGGGTGAAGCAAGTTTGCAAAACATTTGTGGTTACCGCAGGACCACAAATGGTAGCCCTGCCTTGGATTAGTATTAAACCTATGAATATTCTGAAAGTCCCAATGTGATCCTTACTTTTACATCTGGGCGTTTTTCAATTCAGTTTATGTCATGAGTCAAATTATCAACATGTCATATTAAAACAAAGAGTAAACATCCTAGCGTTAGCTTAACACTTCATTAAACAGCTCTGTATGAAAAAGTCAACTGGAGAAAGATGTTAGATTATTAAAACTCTAGCTATTTTCTACGAAAAAGGAAAATCTGTCCAACAGAAACTCCATATAGTACAAATGATTTAAACAAGAAGCAGCATCCTGAATGTCATTGGTGAGTGACTTAAGTGAGATACAATCACAATACTAATGTACAACATGTAATACTTAATGTATTGTACTAATGACGTGTACTGTTATTTTACTGCCTACCAAACCCACTGAAGCCACAAGTATAAAAATAGTCTTGATTTTAGTGAAATAGACTATTTCCAGATGATTATTTTTTAATGCCTGAGATTAGTATCGAGTACCAAAAAATTCAGATTGAGTTATCCCTAAAATGTTCAATTGATAAACTTTGATACTTTGATATATACTTTGCTATAAATAATTATTGATTTGGATGAATCTGAGAAGACAGCAAATATCTATAATCCATAAGGCACCTAAGAAAAATCTAACTAAATCCCTGATTAAACAATTATAATTGTACAGACGAAAAGTCAACAATGTAAAAAAAAAAGAGCAAATGACACAAATGACTCACAGAGCAAGCAATTTTAATATCTAATTTTCTTTTTTTCCGAGTAATGTACAATTTTGTGTTGGGAATATGTTTTCATTGCTTGATGGTGAAATCTGGCAAAGGAGATATAAATTAGAACTAAACAGAGAGTCAGAGGTTGGTTTTAACTTTGCCTTGTTAGCAACTGAATATGTGGGAGACACTGTTCCTGCTCAGTGCTAAACCCCCCTGAGGAGATGAGTTACATGTAACATGTAAATGTAACAAACATGTTTTGCATTGACTGAATTATAGAATGGCCTATTTCCCATCAATTCTAACATTTTCCACCAGTGCTTCAAAATGTGTTCTTTTTGAATATATAAAACGGGATACAAACAGAGGGGTTTGGCAGCTGTGGAAACACAAGAAGCCAAGATGCAAGGGGAAACCCAGAGATGGAGGGACAGACTGTGCAGTGATTCATCATTATTTCATTAGGGAGAATAAGAGCTGAAAAGGCAAAAAAATTAAATACATTACATCCCTGTTTCCACCACAAGTGTTCTCTTAGTCATGTGGAAATGGAGTGGATGCACTTCTTATTCCAAAGATTCCCATTTCCAACAAAATCCAGAGATTGCAACAAATGAAGAAAGAACTCTGCAGGTCAATGGTGATGAGAAAGCAAAACCATGAACATACACCTATTCTACACTTATTCCATTGGCGACAAGAACTTTGATCACTGCAAGAACTGAATATAAGATCTCCCAATTCACTTACAAATGCATCCATGGAAATGTTCCTCTCTAGCTCATAGATCTTCTCATCCCACAAACTACAACACACTTCCTCCGCTTCACATAACTGTGTCCTTTTCCACAAAAACTATAGGAGAAAAGGAATTCTGTGCTGCCGCTCCCAGACTACTGTGAAGGCATCACAGCCTATGGACAGTTTAAAACATGAAAGGATTCAAGAATATTTATTGTCCTACTGTCACATTTACATGGGGATGACAACCTGCACAAGATCAACTTATAGTTGCAGAAGCACCTATAGCTGTTGAAACAAGGCGATGATTTATGATCCTGTTTTTTTTTTTTTTTATGAACAAAGAATTTCTAAAAGTGACTCAAAATGTACAACAGTTTTAGGTTGCTTTTAAATGGCAAAACGATCAGAAATATATGTTAAATATGTTTATTCTGGTAAAGCTGTTTATGAAACTGAGAATCCTTACTGTACTATTCATGTGGTTTTCTCATTTTCTGATGATAATCAGATATTTGCTTTGGGAAAGTGTGGTTATATGTATAACAATAACAACATATTTTCCTCCAGGATTGTTCCACCACAGACAGATAGATATACATGTCCTTGATTACTTTACATCTCTGGAACTGGATAAATCAACTTCTTCCAGGTCCATAGTTGTGCTCTAGGAATTCGTAAGAACTATCATGGCAATTGCACAAGCCTTGAAGTGTTTACAACACTAAATAATGAGAAAAGGACTTTCTCCGCTAGGTATGAGCCATTTCAAATTATAAAGGTTTAAAAAAGTACAGTTCCGAAACCAAGGAAGTTTGGGTTTAAAACCCTTTAAATGAGGTGCCAGAGCAAGTGCCAGAGTAACCAGAGATTTTTCTGGCTCTGTGGAGCATAGAGCAATGACGTTACATCTCTCTCTCATCTATTGCTTTACACTGCCGGGCAGCTGGCTGACAGAAGGCTACAACAGTAGACATTTACTCTTGCTTATAATAAAGACTAATTCGGCTGTGTACAATTATTTCCAGTTGCAAAAAACATAGTTGTGGTGTCGAAACTAAAGGTCCACCACCCATTACTCCTATTAAGGTAATCTCTGAAAACTACAGCTTGTAAACCACAACCTGGCTGGCAAGCTGTTTTAAACAAAGGTAATTAGATTATGTTATACATTTAGCTTTAATAATTTGATACCATGAAACTCCCCCTCATGCCTGAGCGCCGAAATGGTCCCCATTTTCACTTCAACAAGTCTCTGGAGCTGTGTGAGGTTCCCTCCTGCCTCAAATGTTCCACCTTCATCCCGGTTCCCAAGAAACACAACATGACTACAGGCTTACTGCCCTGATGTCTTTGGTCATGAAATCCTTTGAGTGAATGGTGTTAAAGCAACTAAAGCAGGGGTCTTCAGTCCTGGTCCTCAGAACCCATTGTCCTGCATATGTCGTCCACTATCAAGGGCTGCAGAGGCCTGTTAGTCACGAATTTATTTAAGTCAGGTGTGTGGGAACAGGGAAACACCTAAAACATGAAGGACAGTGGGTCCCAAGGTCCAGGATTGAAGACCCCTGATCTAAAGGAGATCTCATGCAAACCTCATGGACCCCTCCAGTTTGCTTATCATGCAAACAGATCTGTGGATGATGCAGTCAGTTTGGGACTACACTTCATTCTGCACCACCTCGACCAGCCAGGGACGTACGCCAGAATCATATTTGTGGACTTCAGCTTGGCCGTCAACACCATCAACCTAGACATCCACCACCAGAAGCTAACAGTGTTGGGCTCTACCTGTCAGTGGATCACTGACAGGTAGAGCCTGACTGACCGGCAACAGCAGGTGAGGCTGGGAGCACCTTCTCATGCACAAGAACAATTAGCACCAGTGCCACCTGGTGGAGTGTTCTGTCCCCACTCCTTTTCTCTTTGTACACAAATGTAAATCACCTCAGCAGATCCATCTGTAAAAGTCCTAAAGTTTGCAGATGACCCCACTATTATTTATCAGGAGATGGATTGGCTGGTCCACTGTTTTTGTCAGAACCACCTGGATCTTAATCTGCTTAAGGCAGTGGAATTGACTTCCGGAGAACAATCCACCCCACAACCCACCCTCTAAAAGACTGTTGCCACTGTGGATCACTTCCAGTTCGAAGGAACTACCCTTTCTTGGGACCTGAGATGATCCTCACATATAGACACTGTTCTAAAAAAGACCCAGCAGAGACTGTACTTCATGCAGCAAATCAAGAAATAAAACCTGCCATAGCAGCTGCTGGTCATCTTTTACACTACCATTATTTAGCCTGTCCCGTGTTTGTCCATCAATGTGTGGTTTGGCTCACTCACAAAACAGAGCAAGTCCAAACTACAATGAACAATTAGGTCTGCAGGATCATTCTCTCCATCCATGACTTGTAAAGGTCTTGGGTCAGGAAGAGGGAAGCTAGCATCTTTGGAATCCCAGCACATCCTGGAAACTAACGTTTTAGACTTTCACCTTCAGGTCAGTGCTACGGAGCACTATTTGCAAAAACAAGCTGCCACAGAGACAGTTTATGTCCCCGGGCTGTCTCTCTGATCAACAGTTAACAGTCAGAGTGTCCAGATCGATACCATGCATGTTTAGAACTACTTCCCCTCTGCCTTCCTTTTTTGTGAAAAGACTGTGTGTGTGTGTATATATATATATATATATATACACACACAAAAACACTTTATTTTCCCCTTTTAAATAAAATATCTTCATTGAGGGCAAAGTACTTGTTTGTGTGCACAAACCTGGTGAATATGTCTGATTCTGATTATTTATGGTTAATATACTTTGAGCTTTTAACATAGCACAAAGTAGTTCTATTTATTTTAATTACAGAATTATATTGTCATCGTTTTTCTAGCTGCTTGACCCATATGCAAATACACTCTGGAAAACAGGAAAAGTTTTAACAAGTTTATTAAGAAATATTTTGTTTGCTGGAGAAACAGGAACTCGCCGCTGTATGGAGAAGGGATCAATGGTAAGTAACAGGTAATATACTGAATTGTTGATCTTGATATATTTTGGCTTACAGAGGGTGATTAGGAGATCCGCCAGGGGGGAGGAGAAGTGAGATGATGGAAAACACCGGGAGCATGTCGGGTAAATGAAAGGTCCAGGCAATTCTGTTTTACTTGCACTTGAGGTGGCACCAGGTGGATGATCTTGGAGGGGACCACGGTGGAGGGTGAGCCAGGTTTGTTCACAGGAAGCCTGAGGAGACTTGAAACCCGAATGCAGCCAACTGAGAAGATAATCCGTGAAGTTCTCTTGCAGAGAGAATCTGGCTCTTCTGCATACGCAGACTGGATAAGAAGCTCTCAACTGGAGGTAACCTGGGAAGGAGGACACGAGAAGGTAAGTACTCAGAAAATAATCACAAGGAGACTTGTCTTGGCCAGCTAGAGTTACCACTGCAGGTTAACACTCAGGCACCAGAGTGTTGGCAACGTTGGGTACTTAAGCTCATCTCCTGATGAGGCTGATTGAGACCACCTGTGACCTCAGCTCCTATTATGCGTCTGGTGCCATCTAGAGGTTGGATGGGGTTAGTAGCAGGTAAAACAGATGAACAGAACGAAACTCCCAGAACTCCGACAGTACTCCCCCCTCAACGGCCGCCGCCTAGCGGCCCAGAAGAAGTGGAAGGAAGGGAGGAGAGGTAGTCAGAGATGAGACGGGTCGCAGATAAAAGTCCGGGGCACCCAGGTGCGGTCCTCAGGACCATAGCCTTCCCAGTCGACAAGATACTGCCAACCGCGACCCCGCCGACGGGAGTCCACAATCCGTCGGACCGCATAGACTGGGTGCCCCAATCCATCCCTGGTGGGTGGAGGGGGTTCGGCCGGAGGGCAAGAAGGACTTGTGATGACGGGTTTGATCTGGGAGACGTGGAACGTTGAATGAATGCGGAGACTCGAAGGAAGCTTCAGGCGGACAGCTGTAGGACTGATAATTGCCTCAATCTCATACGGGCCAATGAACCTGGGGGCGAATTTCTTGGACATTGTTTTTAGAGGGATGTCACGTGAGAGCCAAACCTTCTGACCAGATGGGGAGCTGGAACCCTTTTCCTGTTTGCATACCTTTTGTTCTGCTCAGTGGTGCGTTGAAGGGCTTGTGCGGTGGCTGTCCAGATGTGTTTGCAGCTGTCCAGATGTGATGACGTACAGAAGTGACTGAGATCTCTTTCTTGTCAGCAGAAAACAATGGTGGTTGGCAGCCCAGAGAAGCTTCGAAAGGGGAGAAACCTGTGGCAGTAAAAGTGTGAGAATTATGAGCGTTCTCAACTCATGGCAGGAATTGGCTCCAGTCTGTGTGGTTGGTTGATGTTAAACAACGGAGAATGGATTCCAGCTCTTGATTCATCCTCTGCGTTTGACCATTAGACTGAGGGCGATATCCTTAGGTCAGAGATACTTTAGCTCCCAATGCTAAGTAGAATTGTTTCCAAACCTTAACTGTGAACTGAGGTCTGCGGTCGTAGAGGATCTCCAGAGGTATACCATGGAGTCTGAAAACATGCTTTACCAGAAGTTGAGCTGTCTGAAGGGCAGAGAGTAGTTTGCTGAGGGGAGTGAGTTGACAGGTCTTAGAGAAACGGTTGATAATAGCGAGTATGGTAGTCATACATCTTGAAGTGGGAAGTCCGGTGACAAAGTCGAGGGCTATTTGTGACCTGGGCCGCTTAAGAACACAAACTGGTTGGTTAGAGGACTTATTTCTAGCACAAATATTACAGACTTGTACACACTCTTTGACGTCCCTATGAAGGGACGGCCACCAAAACCTTCTGGAGATGAGGGCGATGGTTCAACTAGAGCCAGGATGGGCCGAGAACTTGGATGAATGGAACCAGAGAATCAGGCGGGACCGGATATTTGATGGGACGTAAGTCCAATTTGGGGGTCCAGTTCCGGGATCCGGTTCATTTCTGAGGGCCTGGGATACCAAATTTTCCACATCCCACGTGAGAGTTCCAACAAAACAACTTTGTGGTAGGATAGGAGCAGGCTCCTTGTCAGAGTCGTCTGGGGAGAACTGTTGAGAGAGGGCGTCGGGCTTGATATTCTTGGAACCAGGTCTGTATGAGATCGAGAGGTTAAAACATGAGAAGAAAAGGGACCAACGAGACTGGCGAGGGTTAATGCATTTGGCTGCTTGAAGGAAGGCTAGGTTTTTAAGATCTGTCCATACCACAACTGGGTGTTGAGCGCCCCCCAACCAATGACGCTACTCCTCCAGGGCCAGTTTTATTGCCAGGAGTTCTCGGTCTCCCACATCATAATTTCTCTCGGCTGGATTAAATCTGTGGGAGAAAAAGGCACAAGGGTGAAGTTTGCCATCAGAGTCAGAAACTTGGGATAGCACAGCCCCTGCTCCAATATCAGATGCATCAACTTCCGGGGTGAATTGTTTTGACGGGTTTGGATGAATGAGAATGGGGGCTTGAGAGAAACTGTCCTTGAGCTTATGAAAAGGAGCATCTGCCTGTAGAGTCCACTCAAAAGGGTGTTTTGTGGAAGTCAAAGCGCTTAATAGGGCTGCAGTTTGACTGTAGTTTCTGATGAATCTTCTATAAAAATTGGCAAAGCCCAAAAACCGATGAAGCTTTTTACTTGAATCGGGAGTGGGCCACTCGAGTATAGCCTTAATCTTGTCTGGATCTGAACGAACCTGCCCACCCTCTAGGATGAATCCGAGGAAGGTAACAGAGGTCTTGTGAAACTCACACTTTTCAGCTTTTACATATAGACGGTTCTCTAGGAGGCGTTTAAGGACCAAGCGGATGTGTTGTTGATGCTCTGAGAGGTTTCTTGAGTAAATGAAGATGTCATCTAAATACACAAAAACGAAACAATCGATAAAGTCCCTCAGGACATCATTCACTAGGGCCTGAAATACGGCCTGGGCGTATTTCCATAACCAAATACTCAAAATGTCCTAAAGGGGTCTTAAAAGCTGTTTTCCAGTCGTCCCCCGGCAAATTTGGACGAGATGGTAAGCATTACGGAGGTCGAGTTCAGAAAATATGGTAGCATCTTGTACAGGTTCGAATGCAGAAGAGATGAGTGGAAGAGGATATTTGTTCTTGATTGTGATAAGATTTAGTCCCCTGTAGTCAATGCATGGACGAAGGGATACATCTTTTTTCCCCACAAAGAAAAACCCCACCCCTAGTGGAGACGATGAGGGACGAATGATGCCCAGAGCTAGGGACTCAGTGATATATCTTTCAATGGTCTGTCGTTCAGGACGTGAGACATTTTAGAGTCTACTGGAGGGCAGAGGTGCCCCAGAGAGAAGGTCAATGGCGCAGTCGTCTGGCCTGTGAGGGCGTAAAGACAGAGCCTTAGTTTTACTGAAGACCTGTTTTAGATCCATGTACTCCTCGGGAACTGAAGTTAAGTCAGGATACTCTGCTGTTCCAGGATTAGGTTCTGGTTGTTTGGGTAGAACGGCTGAATGTAGACAGGATGAGAGGCAGTTAGTGGACCAGGAACTCATTTAACATAATGATTTCCAGAGATTATTAATTCTAAAGGCTTGGTCATGTGTGTGATGTGTTGAAGGATCTCACTGTTTATGGCAGAAACCAGGTGAGGGATAGGAAGGAGTTCTGTGTCGATCTGAGCCTGTTCCACCAAGCGTTGGCCGATTAAGTTTTGCTCACTTCCTGAGTCAATGAGAGCTGATAAATGGAGTGAGTCTTGGGAGAACAAGATGGGAGCTGGTATGGTGAATCTGTTATTGGTAGGGGTGAAATGGTGGTCCGTCAGGTTCCCTTTTACAACTGTCGGACCCACTCTTTTGGTCGCACTAGGTATGAGGCGATGAAGTGTCCGTGTGTGCCACAGTATAAACACTGCTTGGATTCCATTCTTCATTGACGTTCCTCTGGGGAGAGCCGAGTCCAACCAATTTACACAGGTTCTGGAGAAGGTATAAGTGGTTCAGGGCGAGGTGCTGCAGCTGAGCTCAGAGGTGCCTGTGATCTCACAGCAAACCTTTCAAAACGTGACTTTCTTCTATCTCTCAATCTATTATCAACTCAAGTAGCTAAAGCTATAAATTCTTTTAGAGTCTTGGGTTCATCTAGCAAAACTAACCCATCTTTCAAAGATTCGTCAAGGGACTGGAAAAAAGTGGCTTTATGAGTGCAAGTATCCCAACCTCAAGCAGCTGCTAGTGTACGAAACTCTATAGAAAATTCTGAAATTTGTTTGTTTTCTTTAACGCCCACAGATGGCGGGTTGTATTGGTCTGATCTAATTCGGTGTCAAAAATCTGCTCAAATTCACTTATAAAATCATTATAAGGAAGCCTGAGGAGACTTGAAACCCGAATGCAGCCAACTGAGAAGATAATCCGTGAAGTTCTCTTGCAGAGAGAATCTGGATCTTCTGCATACGCAGACTGGATAAGAAGCTCTCAACTGGAGGTAACCTGGGAAGGAGGACACGAGAAGGTAAGTACTCAGAAAATAATCACAAGGAGACTTGTCTTGGCCAGCTAGAGTTACCACTGCAGGTTAACACTCAGGCACCAGAGTGTTGGCAACGTTGGGTACTTAAGCTCATCTACTGATGAGGCTGATGGAGAACACATGTGGACTCAGCTCCTACTGTGCGTCTGGTGCCATCTAGAGGTTGGATGGGGTCAGTAGCAGGTAAAACAGGTGAACAGAAAGAAACTCCCAGAACTCCGACAGTTATACTCTCACAGCAGAAACATCATCACAAGGAAAGAGTTGTTTGACCCCTATATGTAAATGTAGTCAAGGTTTACTATTTTCTTCATTGTGTTTTGTAGCTTTTTACAAACTCAAGTTTTTAAAGGTTTAAGGTTCTTCCACTTTGTGCTATTCATGACACAATTTATTTGAAGATTTATCAAAAGGAATGGAGCTTTACAAAAACAGAAAACTAAATATGCTAGTATTTTCCCTTTATAAGAAGGCAACAACAGGCTAATAATAAAGCTGTTATAATATGGTAACATAACTACAGCATTTTCTAATAACCAAAGCGTTATCATAATATTAACACATAGTTTGTTTCTTATTATTATTGTGACACAAATTTCACTCCAAGAAGATTATATTGATATTACACACAGGTAATTAAATAATAATGAATTTGATTATTAGAAGATACAACACTATTATCAACTTTTAATGTTATTCACTCAATAATTCCCAGATTTCACAAACTATTACTAACAGGGAATTAAGTAGTAATAATAATAAGAAGAGTGGTCATTAAATGGCATTACATATTAACATTCATTATCAAGGTATTATCTCATTGTAATGCCGTTACTCCCCTGTTTTAAATATGATTAAATAAGACCTGTTTTTACTTGCCCTTCATAATAAATTATAAATATCTATAAAAGATTAATCTATTTCTTGAGAAAAAAAAGTAAGGAAATTACATTTATATAGTGTGATACAAACTTGGGTTTCTGAGGTCAAAAGTGAACAACTGAATTCATTAGAGGATCAGGGTCTCAAGGGAAGAGTGGGATGAAAACATTTTAATGAAGTCACCCTTGCCCATACTGTCATCTTCTGGCACTTCATAAAAAAGGCTGTTCCCACAGGATTGATTAAGCTCATGTTGATTGGCTGAGCATGTCCACACAAATCTTGATTGCAGCTATACATGACTACACTAATAAAATCCCAGTACATGAAGAAACAATTGACAAACTTCCTCATTCCAGCAAAAGCTTTATTAACACCTAATACCAAACCGAAGCAGAAGAAAAACATTGAAATATGGTTCCTGAAATAATTAAAATTCCAAAGATGCTTCTTTCTCCTGTTTCATATTTTCATTCATCTCTCATCCCCGTTGTGGGAGTATATAAATAGCAAATGACAGACAGGAATGATAATTAATAAATGGCATGCATTAAATTGTACTTCAGATGAATAGCAAGCTTTAAAAAATATGTCACTGTGCCAGTTTGCACATTAAAGAACTACTAAATGTTTAAAAGACAATGAAAGCTTATTAAACTTACACATTCCTCTTTGAGCAGACTTGAATTCTCTGTTACAAAAAAGGTGGAACAGATCACACCCCTTTAGATTATATACCTGTTACAAAACTAAACTTTTCCTATTTTAATTAAAAACTTAAACCTTTATTCTAATCACACAAGAATGTTTACGTAAGATTAAGTGTTCTCCAAAACATAAAGGAGCAGGGGGGGGGGGCAGAAAAAGCTTCAAAGCTTCAACGGCAACAGCAGAAGAAAGAGGCTCAGCCTATCATATTCCATCATTTTCAATTACAAATGCAAAACCCAAGAGAGGTAAAGATAATATTTAAGTTGATTTCTTTTTTTTTGCTTTTAACTTTAGGATCAATTATTCTGCCCGAAAACTGAGCTCAGAGAGTTGAGTTGAGAAGATTTGAATGACATACAGAAGTTGCAAAGTGATTTGGTAGTGACCTGGAACTCAAGATGAGATAAATGTTATCACGCTAAATTTATTATGACTGATACTGGCAAAAAAAAAAAAAATAAACCAGCAAGCTTTATGTATGTTGCTCATTTAGGTTGTCGGGATTTCTTTTAATTTTAAAATGCATCCAATTGTAGCAGGACATAAATAAAAGTTAAAATACAGTTAATAGGGTATAGGTACATAAAAAGGTACACAGCTGTTAATTGATGATGTTTTTCTCTTTACTCTATAATAAAGTTGCAGTACAAACACTGTTGTACTACATAAATCTGTAGATTATTGTTGTGCTCATTGGGTTGCAGAACCTGGCAGAATTTCTGATTTTTCCTGCAAATTTTCTGACAATGTGAATGATAATACAAAAACGTTTCTATCACTCATGGTAGAAAATGTGTTTTCTCTTTTTAATGATAACAGAAGCTACCCATGTGACGCTGATCACCAACTCGACACAAGGGGATACACATTGTAGGAGGCAGCTTAGTTTAACTAATACATGAAAATGATATAAAGAGATATTCAAGGAGCTGAATTAAAATGTGTAAATTAAGGGTTTCTGTTGAAACCAGGAAAAATGTCAGGGTTTTGGGGCCTCTACTGATCACTTAGCACTTTAGCACTTCAAACAGATACTAAATTTGATTGAGATGTGGGAAATTTCACAACACCTATTTATTGATGTGCCCTTTAAACCATTCCTGAACCATATTTGCTTTGTGGCATGGCACATAATAGCGCTAAGAGAGGTTGTAACCCTCAGAGAATATCCTCTCTATGAAAGGGTGTACATGCAACAATTTTTCGTTATTTATGTGTCAAAGTAACATATCATATTGATCACAGGACCCAATGTTGCCTCCACTGGCTGCATAGCTCATTTTGGTGGGGTGGGGTTCCACGGGTAAGCAACGCACACACACCTGGACATCCATCTGATGTAAAGGAAAATCTCATTCATTAAACCAGTTTTGCTTCCGACAGGGAACAGGGATTAGCATGGATCTTGTACGCAGCAATGTAGTCCCATGCACATCTAAATGAAATGCACTGAGTATTTTGGCACCTTTCAGTAAGAACCAGCATTCACTTATTTAGCAATTTGAGATACAACCAATTGCCTGTTGGATCAGTTGCACTCTGTTTGCTTTCATTCTTTTATTCTTCTTATCTCTCAGCCAAAAACTACAGAAAAAGTTGGACTAAACTACTTTAAATCAGTGACACTCAAGGATTTTACTGATGATTTATTTCAAGGATTTTCTATTTTAATCATGTTTGACAGGAGAACCAGACAACATTAGGAGCAGCTGCATTTTTCGTAGAAACACAGGCTAATTAGTGCCAGGGGGGGGGGGGGGGGGGGGGGGGGGGGGGGGGGGGGGGGGGGGGGGGGGGGGGGGGGGGGGGGGGGGGGGGGGG
>JAHUTJ010042053.1:7907-22925 GCA_036250325.1 Characodon lateralis
TCGTATCTGGCTTACCTCCATCTCACCACATGACCGTTATTCTTTCAGTTATTGATCGCTTTTCTAAAGCCTGTCACTTCATCGCCCTGACCAAATTGCCCTCTGCAAAGATTCTCCTCCACCCCATTTTCAGAATTCTTGGACTTCTGACAAAAATCATCTCTGACCGTGGCCCACACTTCATATCACAGGTATGGAATGACTTCTGTTTAATCCTTGGAGCTCAACCTAAACTTTCTTCTGGCTTTTACCCACAGACCAACAGACATTACGAACAGCTTAATCAGGAAATGGAGAACCCCCATAACCCAAAAACCTGGAGTGAAAATCTCATCTGGCCTCAGTATGCCCCTAATTCACACGTTTCTGCTGCCACTGTCTGTCACCGTTTGAGGCATCCCTCGGTTACCAACTGTCCCTCCTTCCATCTTCCTGCCCAGAAACCATTCTCCCGTCCATCAGAACCCACTTTAACCGGTGCAAAAGATCCTGGACACTCATCAAAATGCCTCTCCAACAATCATCCATCATCACCAAACAACACGCAGACCTTTGGAGGAGACTGGCTCCCACTTACACTCCTGGCCAAGAGGCATGGCTTTCTGCTAAGAACTGTCCTTTGAAGGCCTACTCCTTCAAACTTGCTCCTAGGTTCCTGGGTCCCTTTTGAAAGGGACCCAGGTCATCAGCCCATCATCTGTGCGCCTCCAACTTCTCTCTCATCTTAGAGTTCACTGGACATTCCATGTCTCACAAATCAAGCCTGTCTTGTCCAGTCTCCTGTCGGTTAGTAACTCCTTTAATGAAGCTACCTCAACCTAAGAGTCTCTTGGAAAGATCTGGATGTGTCTGTAAGCCCGCTTCTTGCTCTGCCCGCCCTGCCTGTCCACCCTCCAATGTCAACTGATACCGAAGGAAGCCTCGCTCGCACAACACGCTCACCTGCCAACCTCAGGCTACGTGGTTTGCCAACTTCCTCCTGGAATCCACAAACTTGTCCACAAATAAGATCCACATTCATACCACCCAGACTCTCTTAGTGAACTGATCCCCACAACCTGATGATTACATCATATTAATAAACCTGTTTATATGTTTTCTGTTCTCCTGGTGTGCTCCTCTATAGTCACCTGGCAAAACCGAAAAATGACAGGAACATGTCAATATCCATTCTTTTAAAGGGATAAAAAAAACTTCCTTTTAAAAAAAAATGCCTTATTTTAGAGGAATTTTACATCCAAAGAAGATGACACATAAAGTATATAGATTCATTCAGTTCTGAAAAGGTGTGGCACAAGTTATATAAAACAAAGTTTTGCTGTTTTTTTAACAAACAAAACAATATTTTGCAGAACAAATCTCAATCAATAATTTGAATTGGAAGATTTCTCAAAAAAATAATTACTTTACAATTTAGTCATTTGTTTAGTTGTAGTATGCTGTAAACAGTGTTGGCTCAAGATAGTGAAACCAACAGTTCTTCTCTGCCTGTGGCTGGTTTGTGTATAAAGGCCTAGGTACAAATTCTAGGAACAACAGAATATGACTAAACTCTGAAAACATTCAAAGGAAAAAAAAGTATTCTGTTTGTCAAGGCTACTTTGGCCAAATTGCCTTCATTCATGCAGATTTCATGCAAATATTGTTTGTGTAAAAGACTAGAACCCTTTATCAGCACAGCTTTTCACAGGCAAATTTTAAAACATCTAATTTTCCCAAGTTAAAAACTAATATATTAGAGCTGTGACTAAGACCCTCATAGGATTCCATACCTCCCTCAGCCAGCTGCTGCTCATCAGTTTTACGTTTCCATAAGCAAACTGTTGCATAACCTCTGTGACAACTATATTGAAACCTTAAAGTGTGGCAAAATCAGTCAGTTTTTTTCACAATAATTTTTTTTAAATCCGAAATTAAAAAAATTTTTTGATTGTGTTTTGTGTGTATTTGATGTTTTGTGATTCTGGCTCATATATTTGGTATACATTGTATATTACAACCTGTACTTGTGTCAAGCTTATAAAAGCTGCACACTCGATCATATAAGCACTTTATTCGGAAAAAGTGTTATTGAAAATAAATCTTGTAACATTATTGCATTTAATCATTTTTATGTATAATCTCCCTTACTTCCTTTAATTAGCTGTTTTCCTTCCTTTGTGCCAACTGTGGGATTATTGACCAAACACTATGACAGGATTAAGCCTAATGGGTCTCTGGGTGTTTAGTGTCCAATAGATCTATGCACATGTTATTTTTACCAAACATGCTGTTTGTACAAAGTAAATGTGTTTGAAGCTTTTTGGTCATTGCTTTATGGTAACAGAGAAAATTGAACCACTTATTGACTACAGAAAAAATCTGTGTCTTCATACCTGAGCAAACAATTTTAACGGAGTGCTAGAAAAAGGCACTGTTTAAATATTATGTATTTGTGAAATCCACTAGATGCTTTCATTATTTTACTATTAATCTTATTACTATAACAAGAAATTGAGATATTAAAAGTATTTTAACAGCTAAATGAAGTCAGTGAAAATACAAACTAATATCAACTGTAATCAGTATAAATGAGTTCATATTAAGATGATAGTCCAACATGACTAACAATAGATGTTAGTCTGTAACAAAACAGAGTTCCTATCAAATACATTGAAAAGAAAAAAAAGAAAAAATAGGGCTGCACGGTGTCGCAGCGCAGTTGGTAGCACTGTTGCCTTGCAGCAAGAAAGACCTGGGTTCACTTCCCGGCCTGGGGTCTTTCTGCATGGAGTTTGCATGTTCTCCCCGTGCATGCGTGGGTTCTCACCAGTGTTCTTCCTCTTCCATTTTTAAAGCACTGTAATGAGTTGTGGCATTATATAAAGGTAAGGGCAACGCCAGTACCCTTATAAATCTTTTAACATAAGGTTCAAACTGGTTTGTTATATCCCATGATAATAATGTGTGTTACACTGAAAAAGTCAAGTGTTTGGGTGTTTGAGTTCCTTATATCACTGCAACAGTAAATGCTAACAATCTTGACAAGTAGTGCCCGCTTTAATCAAGTTCACAAGTAAAGTTTGGGTATGATTTTAGTAGATAAATAGATAAATGAAGAAATTAGATTTGCAGTTCTATAAAAAAGTATTTGCCCCAGGATTAAGTCATGATTTTTTCCAAATATTTAGGTTTCTGACTGTCCAGTCACTGAACAGGCTAGGTCAAGCTAAATGTCCATCACAGGACAATTTGTTCTTTGTGGGGAAGACAGACTCCAATCACTTGGGGAAGTGTGAGTTCCTCATTGTGGCAGCTGTCAGAAAGGGAACACTGGTGGAGTGGCAGACTGGTGGTGATACCAATTTTTGAAAAGGCTTGGAGACTATCTAGAGATGATACTTGAGCAATCTGGCTTTTGTCCTGGCCATGAATCCGATTTTTACCCTCACGTAATTGCTCAAGGGGTCATGGGAGTTTCATTGTCCTGTTCACATTTGTTTTATTCCTTAAAGTTGAGATGGAGTCTCCTTTGCATCTTCTGTATAAGAGACAGCAGGATAGAGCATAAATTGGATAGATAGGGTAGAGAATTTTGACTTCCAGTTGGAGTTTAGAGTAGAGCTGCTGAACCACTGCATAGCAGAGAGTCAGCTGAAGTGGTTCTGGCATGTGATAGGATGCCTTATTTTGCCACTTCCCTAGATGTTATTCTTTTTTCAGTTGAAGGTCAAAGGCAAACTCATTTTCATTTTTAACTGAATTTGTTGTGTATTTAATACTTCAAAAGTATAGGAAAATACTCATCAGGTAGATGTTATATGTCTGACCAGAAAAGACCTATGCTGGATGTTTTGCTGAAAATAAATGTTTTTGAACGCTAGTCTGAGTGTGCAAACACTTTTATGAACTATTAATGTACCGCTACATATGCTCATTTTCTGACAAACTGTCAGCTTTTCCTTGCTTCCTCTGCTGGAGATGTGGGCAGTGAGTGACTGTGACATGGATGTCTGTTGTGCATCTTCATGAGTCTCTGTCAACTGAATAACAAGACACAACAAGTGATAAAAGCAAAAGGAACTGACACAGACAAGAAGGGAAGAGCAGATGTTTAACCTGAAAGTAAACACAAAACAAAACAGACATTGGAAGGAGATGGGGAGGGAGAAGAAGAACAAAATTAAGTTGAAAATAAAGGTTCAGTAACTTTTACTAGATTGTAGGAACGTGTTAAGATGAGAAAGGTGGGGTATCCATTTTAATGAACGCAATGTTCTAGTGTATTCCATGGGGCACTGCTGAAAAAGAGTCACATTCGTGGGTGGAGATCACATAAAATTGTGAATTTAAAGTCCTAAAATGCATTACACAATGGCAATTTTTAGGCAAAGGTTATTCTAAAAGAAGTATAGGAAAAAAATAGGTTTTACTTTTTGATCCTTTTAACCCTGTGATAGAGACCTATTCAGTCCTGTACCCCCACCCAATAACCGCATGAGCCTTCCTGTGACCCTACACAGATTAAATGGGTATAGAAAATGGATGGATGGATAAATAAAAAAATGCTATAAGTGCTATAATGTGATAATTTCACCAAATCTAAAGCAAATTTAATACATTTATCTAGTGACAACAACAAGAGAATTTGTTATTTTTGGAAACATGGGAAATTATTCAGAGTTACAAAGGGTTACTTAGATTTTAAATGATCTTACAAATTATTTTATAGTTTTCCGTTTACATGATTTGGTACAAGGTAAAAAAAAATCTTCAACTTTAACCTTTGATATACAAAACCATACATCACAGATTCCACTATATCATTATTTTTATTAAAAACAATTAATTAAAAATATGAAATAGTTTGTACAAAACTAAGTACACCCCAAAGCCACTAAATATGTATCGGTTATACAAAACCTTACCAAAAATAAAACTATGTTCTTGGGTTAGTTTTAGGTTGACTTTATTATTCTCTTACATCAATATGGAGAATCTTTGGCCCACTGTTCCTAACATTATATTGTTTTAGTGCTTGCATGAAACAATTTCGGCCAAGCCAGTGGTTAAAAACTTTAGTATTTGACTACAAGGTACCTAGGTTGTGTGGCTGCTCAAGATGCTCAAATTCCCAGTCCTCCACCACCATGCTTGACACTTAGTATGAGGCATATGTGCTGACATGCTGTTTGGTTTTTATCAAACATAGCACTGAGCATTATGGTCAAACATAATTTCTCCAAAAGAAGCCATTCCTGTTCAGCCCTGTTCTTGCTTTTTGTTATAATGTGTAATAATTAACATACTCAGCTTTTGCAATTACTATCAGCATTGCACGGTCTTGGGGCGAATTTGTTCAGATGTGCACTCCTGGAGAGATTGGCAACTAAAGTTTTGCATTTACTTGGCAGAAAAATAGAATCAAATTTTTTTTCAATTGAAGAGGGCTGCACGGTGGTGCAGTTGGTAGCACTGTTGCAGCAAGAAGGTCCTGGGTACAATTCCCTGCTGGGGTCTTTCTGCATGGAATTTGCATGTTCTCCCCGTGCATGTGTGGGTTCTCACCGGGTACTCCGGCTTCCTCCCACAGTCCAAAGACATGCCTGTTAGGTTAATTGGTTAATCTAAATTTCCCTTAGGTGTATGAATGAGTGTGCATGGTTGTTTGTGTGTTACCCTGCAATGGACTGGTGACCTGTCCAGGGTGTACCCTGCCTCTCGCCCATAGACTGCTGGAGACAGGCTCCAGCTCCCCCACGACCCACTACGGAATAAGCGGTAGAAAATGACTGACTGACTTTTTTCAATTGACAAAATGGAGTTTTGACGAAAATTCAACTTGGAAGACTCACCTTCACTTCCGGCTCCGTCTAACTACTCCACCATGTTCTATGCTCCGACCAATCCGCTCCTGATCCACATTCCTCTTCAGCCAATCATCCCTCCAGGCTTCGCTTTAAAAGACCTTCATATGCAGAATCTCCTGCCCTTCAGCTGAGCTTCGGCCCTCCTCCACCTCATCTCCACCATCAGGCTTCAAGCTCCTTCAGACTCCCTTATCTCCTCAGGTACTTGGATTTTTACATACACAGCTTTAATAAAAAAGTAAAAATGTCAAATTTGAAACAAACTTTGCACACTTGAGCTTAGACTACATAAATATAGAACCTGGTAAGGACAAAGACAAAATCATTTTTATTATGTTATAAAAGTAATGACCTAAAGGGGGTGTGCCTTGTTTTTACTATGACTATATGAGTTGATGAAAACAGTTCTACTATGAAAGTTGTCTGTCAATATGTCAATGCATAAACTGTAGTGCAAAGGAAATTACTGAATAAACAAAGAATTTCAAAAACAAATGACTATACCTTAACAACAGGGCGAGACAGAGAGAGAAAGAGAGAGAGAGAGAGACTCTTTGTGTGGGTTCAACCTCAGGTCTCCAGTGGATTGCTTCAGAGAGGGGGTCTCTAATGGCTGAACAGGGGTGAGTCCAAAAGTTCCTGCTGTTGTCGCTGGGACTGGATTGGATAGCACAAAACTGTGGCCCAAGAGAGAGAGAGAGAGACCTCAGATGTTTTTTTTTATTGGAAGTTTGTTCCAGTTGGTACTAATATCCATGTGATAGATGTAAATTACTTGACCAGCAATCCAAGTTTAATTTTCCTCAAGACATGAATTTAGAACCAGGTAAGGACAAAGACAAGATCATTTTTATTATGTTATAAAAGTAATGACCTAAAGGGGGTGTGCCTTGTTTTTACTATGACTATATGAGTTGATGAAAACAGTTCTACTATGAAAGTTGTCTGTCAATATGTCAATGCATAAACTGTAGTGCAAAGGAAATTACTGAATAAACGGAGAATTTCAAAAACAAATGACTATACCTTAACAACAGGGCGAGACAGAGAGAGAGAGAGAGAGAGAGAGAGAGACTCTTTGTGTGGGTTCAACCTCAGGTCTCCAGTGGATTGCTTCGGAGAGGGGGTCTCTAATGGCTGAACAGGGGTGAGTCCAAAAGGTCCTGCTGTTGTCGCTGGGACTGGATTGGATAGCACAAAACTGTGGGCCAAGAGAGAGAGAGAGAGAGAACTCAGATGTTTTTTTATTGGAAGCTTGTTCCAGTTGGTACTAATATCCATGTGATAGATGTAAATTACTTGACCAGCAATCCAAGTTTAATTTTCCTCAAGCCATGAAGTAATGAAGGCAATGATTGAAAAAATCAATCAAAATCAATCAAAATGAAAGACCCAATGTTACCCCAAGACCAGCCCCAGATGTAATCTTTTCAGTCTACATTACAGTCTACATCAGAAGAATGTGGGTTACTAGATTTCTTCAAAATTATATGGTGTTGTTTCAATACTTCATAGAATTATTTATTTTGTGTTGTGCTTTTTGTAGCAATACTGGGGGGTCTTTTGAAAACAAATAATATATGTACTAAGCATTACTGTTAATGAGAAGACTACTACATCATACTAGTTACCTAAAGACATGTGGCAACTGTGTCAACATCTGATTGAATTTGGCCTGCACAAAAGATTTATATTTACATCTGTTTACTGCTGAATTGTGTTTTTATTACTTAACAAATGTCAAAACAGAAGCAAAAGGGTGCAAGAATGCATGGGAAGAACAACTAGCATAATGTGTCAATGCTTTAACTTTTCACAGTCCCCCCACCATTCTAATAAGATTAGCAACAAATGTATCATTGTCAGAGGAGCTCTGATGATAGTGATTTTTACATGCTATTATCAAAACAAAATCCCAAGCAGAATCAATGTTGAAAACTTCTGACATAACAGTGAGCAAAAATATTAATTCTACTGCAAGAGTCTGTGCTTAACTTTTCAAGTAATGAACTATGTAAGTTTTAAACTACTACTTTACTTCTTACTTCCTGTTGTGTATAGCTGTGCTGCAGTGCAAAACTCTGTGTAGTTATAAACAAAATGTTTTTTGCAATTTGTAAAAATCTTTGATGTGATTTGATGGTGTAATATTTTTGGTATGTTGCTATATCAGTCAGCCAACACAGGCTAGGAATCCAGTGGGCATTAAGTGTTATCTATAGTAAATGAAAAATAACAGAAATTAACTGAAACAAGGAAGCTCATGTGCAGAGCTTTAAGATGCTACCTAGAAGACATAAAAGACATAAACTAACCAAATCAAAGCATAAGATGCATATTACTGCAAACTAACCCATGACCTAACTTCTATAAATAAACAATATAGTTTGCAAGTTTATTTCTTTCAGAAATGAAGAGCACACATTTTCAATTTAAGAGCAGGATTCTTTGTTTTTAGTTTTTCATATTGCAATTCTGTCACTCAAAACTTTGCTCTTAATCATTTAAAAGCGTCTGCTTACTTTTAAATTTGCTTCTCTTTTTCTCTGTAAGCAATTGAAACTTGCTCAATTTGTTTCTCTATGCTCAAAGTGGTATTGAAGGCCAAGTTGTCCACATTAAATCACAGCCACCACTGAATGTGAGTATAGATTTGCTCTTATAGACATGCCTACAGTGGTGGGACTCTCATCCTTTTATTCATTGCTTGAAGTGGGATTTTAAGAGGAAGCAGTGCTAGAGTTTACACAAACTAATCCTAAATGGACTTCCAAAAGAACCTTATTTGCATATTGAAAAAAGCTAAATTACTCACTGTCCCTCAATGAATAAATAATGATAAAGGATACCAATTAATGTCACTGCTGAAAGCTTAACTCTAAGATACACAGACAACTAAAATAGTGATTTTACCCTCAAAACACAGTTTGGATAACAAATATTCAGTATTTGAATGAAAAAGTTTGCTTTCTCCCATACAAAAACGCAAGCAAAATGTAGAGACACAACAAAGGCAAAATAATATATTTTTTAGGTTAAGGTTGCATGTATGCACGACCTCACAGTTGGATATTTTATTTACAGTTGTCACAACATACAGTAGCTAGCATGTTTCAAGTAATGCCACAAAAGGTTAGCGCCAAAATGTCTTTTTTAATACTGATGTCTACAAAAATTATATGACATACAGCAAAGGTCAACCAGCCAGGACTTGAACCCATGATGCGCTGTGTCAAGGACTAAGGCCTCCGTACATGGGGCGTGCACTACCCTTGTTCCACCATCACGCCCATGAAAGTCAGATCTTGTGCAGTAATAGGTTTGGCTATGAATAATTATCAGTAAGTGCTAAGGGCAATTATTGATAAAGTTAGTGACTTTAATCAGAATTAACAAGTCAGGGCACCACCTGATTAGCAGAAATTATAAAACAAAGTGCTGTAAGTCTCTGTCAGTTATTGTTTTATAAATACATGCCTGTTAAGGTGTGTTATTATTGAACAATAGATGAAGTGAATTCGCACACCGGTGTTCTCAAACAGCAACAGAATAAATACAAACAACTTCTCTCTGAAATACAAGAATTTCTTAACAAAATACTTCAACTTCCAGTTAATGTTAGTCAAGAAACTCTTCAACTAGCCTAGTGACATTCAGCTAAACCTGTCAGTATGTCTGTATTAAGTTTTGGTTCTTTGGTGGTTTCTCTGCACCTCCTTGTCTGTATTCTTCAGGTTACTGTTCCTATTGGTTTGGTTCATGATTTATTCTTGTGTTTAGACGACTTTCTGGATTCCTGTGTCAGAGGTGTTAGTTTATATTTTCTTCATCGATCCGGTCCCCCCCGTTGATGTTCTTTAGTCTCATTGTTTACTTGCTTCTGTTTACTTAGATAGTTCCTGTTACCTCCCTGCACTCCCTGCTCATTAATCAGTCTTCCTTAGTTAGCTCCTATCTCCCTGTTCCACCAGCTGTTTCTGATTCTCTCCCTGATTAGCTTCCTTAGTTCATTGGTCCATTCCCCAACCTAACTCTGTATTTATACTCTGGTTTTCTGTTCTTATCATTGCTTTGTACTGCTGACATCCTTGTCTCCATGTCTCTGTGTTCTTACCTGTTACCCTGCCTGTGTTCCCCACTGTAAGCTTTAGTTTAGTTCTCAATTTAAGTAATTATTAAAACCCTTTGACTCACCATGCAACTCCCATCCTCCTGCTTGCACCTTGGTCCTGCTTCACTTCCAAGCATTATGGCAAAACTACTAAGTAAAAATCAAAAGAATAAGGACAACTAATGAAATAAAAAAAAGGAAACAAATTTGTAAAAATGAACAAATAACAATAAAACTTAAACTAATCACCAATAAAATGATGCAGTGATATCACAGTTCAGTGAGAATATGTATGTTTAAGAGCCAAGTTTTTTTTGAGGAATTAGAATGAGGCCAAATTAGCTATAAATGCTAACAAAGACACCAGCTACTCTGTGTTCAGACATCCAGTTCACAATGCAAAGCAGAAAGAAAAATTAAACACTATTTAAAAAAAAAAAAGTTACAAAAATTATTTGTTTAATAAAAATTTTTGAGAAATTAATAAAATTTTGGACAGTTTATGCTTAATGTTCTGTTAACTAGCCTTTACATTGTCTAATTAAATGGAGCGATGGATTACCATGATTGGAGCGAAAAATGGATTTGGACACCGTTTGGTGGACAGACAGCCGGCATGATAACATCACATCTGGGAGGAACAACAAAGACAATAGTTAATTTTTAGTTGAAATAAGAAACCCCTCTGCTTGCTATGCCAGATGCTGCTTGCAAATGTCACATTTTAAAACTTTAAACCTGGAGCGCCATTTTTATATAAGTCATAAGTTATGTTTATTCAATGTTATAAGGCATTTGAGTTATTAAAAATGTGTGGACAATTTGCTCTGCGGCCATTAGCTGTGGTGTTGGATATTTTTCTGGCTCAGGATGCAGAACTGGTTGGTCACCTTTGGTCTATGACATCACAGGGAATTTAGTTGTGGGGTAAGCTTTTAAGAAAGAGTTTTTACCAGTCTCTTTTGATCTCTGGTTTGGTTCAGTTATTTGAACTCAAGGTGAATAGTAATTGTGAAGGCAGCCTAAAACAGAAAGTACAACTGCATCGTGTCAAAAGTGATGACTGTGCAGATATGCTTAGCTCACCTACACTACAGAAACAAAAATGTAACATTGTGGTTTTAGATCCAAGAAATCTTTGATGTTCAGTTAAGTACAAGGTGGGTATTTTTTCCCAGATAAAACTTTAGACTATGCTCTGCCTGGATTTTTTTTTCTGCTTTGACTTCTGCTTAGACATTTTTTCCTGCAAAAATTCTGTGACTTGTTAAAGACCTTTATCTTAAACATATATTTCTCAGACATCTGACAACAAAGACATAATGCTGCTTAATGTTAGGCAGAAACAAAACTGCAAGCCAAAGCAATAACAAAGGCATAACTCATCATTTTATTAAACTGTTATTAATAACTGCAATATTTCATACATTTCTAAGGAGGTTATTGTGAGGTTATTTAGGAATTCAATAGGTTTTTAAAATGCTCATATTGGAGCCATACCTTAGCAACACAGGCACACTTAAGAACTGTAATGACCTCAGCTTATGTCACACCAGTACAACCCATTATTTTAAAAGGTTTCTGGCAGAAAACTGACTGGTAAAGCTGTACTTGCAGCGTACTTGCAGCGTTTTTTGTTGAAGGTGGAGTGACATGTCTGCATCTGGTGTGTGTGTGTGTGCGTGCACATGTATGCGTGCATGTGTGTATGTTTAATCATATGGCTGTGTGGGAAATAGCAATAGTGTTGTGTCAGCACTACTACACTACTAAGATTTATGCTCATTTGTCAGGGCCACACACATGCTCACATGCTCCTCCTCTGTGTCACTCCTCATCTGTGTCTCTATTAGCAGCACTTCTGAACTCAGTTTGGCAGATAAAAATATACTGTATTTTTGGTCACTATAAACTTCTAGTGCGCTGTTGCTAGTTGGGTTAGGTTGAAATTGCTTACACGTAACATTTAAAAATTTTGTCTTTCGTAATTCAAATTTTGAATGTTTATAATTGGCTTTGAATCTATCTATATGATCTATGATTGACCATATTCAATATATAATCAGAATCTTTTTGAGTTGTTAAGTCCTTTGAGATGACATTTGTTTTGAATCAGTGCTTTGTAAATAAACTTAGTCGAATTGAATTAAAAGATTTCCACAATGCTTCGTATAGGTTTCGGATTTACATTTTGCATTGAGTTCTTATCATGAGAATATATGTTCCTTGTAAAAGTATCTTCTCTTCTTTTTGCTTACTCAGTCATCATTTACATGTTAAAAGTGTTTAGATCCCAGGTGTAAGAACCTTACACTGTGAAAATGGACTATAAAAAGAGTCAGTACCCTGGTTAATAGCCCCACTGATCATCTTGTGCTGAGAGGCATGATAGGCTGAAGAAATGTTTTTGCACTTGAGGGAGATGAGCAGCACAATAACTGAAGCGTGGAGAAAATGGGACAACACTACTCAGAACAAAAGGAGTTTAATTGTTCTTTCTGTTTGCTGACCTATGAGATTTATTTCTCACAGTAATTTCTCTTCTTGGATTTAGCTGGACTTCAGTGTATCCATACATGAGTGCTACTAAGGGAACTTTTTTGCCACTGTCCTCCAAGTAGATGTAAACTAAATATTATATCTAAATTTCATTTGTGAAAGTTGATGCCATTTTCTGTAAGTCTTAGAACATTCAAGGTTCTAGAACAGCCTTGGAAGCACTAGAGTCCAAAGTCATCGCTTTAAGTAGATGAGATAAAATGAAGATAAAAAAGTGCTTTGGTGTCACCTACAGTTTGAAGGATATCGAATTTTGGAGAGAAACCAGATAAAAACTGATGAACTAAAGCAAGGCATAAAGTAAAAAAAAAAAAAAAAAGCAACATTGGAAGCAGTAATGGGACTATCTAAAATTCAGATTTGTTTTTTTCTTTCTTTGATCCACTTCCACTGAGCAGTTTGGGAGGGTGGTAACTGAGGGAGTTGTCCACTGGGATTTTTGACTAAAATCCAAGAACACTCGTTGGGAGCATTTGCAGATTGTTAGCTGCTGCGAAATCAATTTAGTCAGATGAAGGAAATTAAGTCTTAATAAGTAGTATATTTTGTGAAACTAGGAAAACTTGCCTTTTTGCAGTTTTTGAGAGCTGTGTGCAGGTTGGAGTGTGTCTTTTCTCACCTCTCGTCACCTCTCCTTTTCAGGGTGTGACTGGCAGGTGTGGTCCTGAAGCTCCAATTCATCAGGACTAATAAGGAGGAGCTTAAAGAGCAAATCCCATGAGGCAGATACCAGATTTTTTTCTAACCTAGCGTTGTAATCAGGCCTATCTTCTATATGTTGCATTGTTCTTCCTGTGCCAACTCTAGACTTTGTCTTCCTTTTGACATGACTTATTCCATGCCCGTTCACTGGTTCAAATGTTCCGTAACTCTGCTTTATTGCTTCTTGAATCACTGGAGAAATCCTCTCAATCAATCACTCTCCTCACTGTTCCTCAGATTGCTAACCTGATTTCAGTACATAACATCACTCTGCAAATTACCACACATTCACCTGTCTGCCCATCCTCCTTCGACATACGCTGCACCTCTCAACGTTTCCTGGAGGGAAAGAAACTGCGACATAGCATGGTTGAGTCATCATTCATCATTCATCACCACCTGCTTGTCTCAGACCCTGGATTTGCTCACCTCCTCCTGGACTTCCTCATTCTCCACTCACAGTAAGATCTTCTCTTGATCTGTTATTTAATTACCCATCATCTTATAAAGCCTGGAAATTAACCACTTACCTGTCCTCCACAGTGTCCAGCCAGAATTTTGCAGAGAACCCAGAAGATCTATCACTTTGCACATTTTCAGTAACCCTTTTGAAACTTCAAATTTTCCTCTTGGCCTTTTCAACTATGTGGTTGTCCTTACCCTAAGAACAAGAACTCTGAGGCATTCTGCATGTACCCACAACTTATTGTGATAATGCTAATTATCTGAAGAAGAGCAACACAATTAAAGGGCATTAAAGGCAGTCAAACCTTGTTTAAAAACAATATTTTTAAATGTATAATTCTGCTATGAAATCTGTTTTCATATTTGTGAGACTAGCCTGTTTTAGGAAGTAAAGTTGACAGTTGAAAAAATGATCCCTCCATGTCATCTGGTACTAACCATGTACTAATCTTCACATGACCTTGTGGTAACATGGCTGTTTTGTAATTGGGCACTGAACTGAACTGAACTGGTGGTGCAGAACAAAGGGAAATTCTGTCTAGAAAATGCCCCTACACCAACAGACTTATGAGGTCTGCTCATAAGTTGTTAATCGCCCCCACTACACGGTTGATTAGACAAGAAGGGAAAGTTTGAATGCTTTGTTTAAACAAACAGACAGAACATATTAGTCAGTGTGTGTTTTAGAGCAAGCTTGGGGCTGTAATGTCTTTATTTTATAAAAAGATCCACCAATTGTTGCTGTGATACAAAGAACATCATTGTTTCATGTCATGTGTCAACATGTTTAACTAATACATAGCATCTATAAAATCATCTGAGGTTTGACTTTTAGGTACTTTAATGAAGCTGTCATTATGTAACCATAAAGAGAGTTGTACAGATATAAACATGCCTCAGACAAACTGCAGTCTGTGTGTGTGTGGCATATGTGTGGGGTGTATCCGCTTGTAATTAGGACAACACCAAGACAGATGTGTGTAAAAACCAGATACTTGTTATCAGTGGTTAATTCTAATAACATTTCCACCTTGTAAGAACCTTTTAAGCACAGTTATCAAAAGAGAATTACCATAATTAACCTTTTTTTGCCCCACCATATATCTCTGTGTGCTACAAACAGACTACTACAAATTGCCATCGTAAACTTTATTCTTTTCTGATTTTACCTTTTTTGTACAGCACTTTAACATCACTTGAAGCTCACCTTGACTTCAGAATCAGAAAAGCTTTATTGCCAAGTACGTTTTTGGACATACAAGGAATTTGTTTTGGCGTAGTCGGTGCAATACAATACAAATTAAACAGTATAAACATATCTACAATATAATA